>APFE031031638.1:214068-241081 GCA_000404065.3 Pinus taeda | reverse complement strand
AGAGAAAGATACAACCAAGGTTCTGACGTTGAACCTATTCCCTGGCTGGGCGAGCAGCTATGTATGCCTTGCAATAGACTTTCTCTCTCTCAGGATTCCGGCAGCATAACCTCCCTATGCTTCAAAACTCTTACTATCACTCTAGCATTACTCCAGCACTCACAAAAACTAGCTTGTCTAATGCATGAGGACAGGCTTTTATAGATGGAGGAAGGAGAAGATTCAATGCACCAGGACGCCCATTGTGGATCGACATTATCTGCGAAAATCTACTGAGGATAGATGTCAAGGATAGATGATGACTCTCGACCTCTATCAGATGGATTTTTTTCCCTCAAAAGACTTCATGATCTGAAAGGAAAAAACATATTGGTGCGCGTTTGCCAAAAATCATTACCAAACTTAGTTGGCGCGAGTGTTGTTCTAGGACAGAGTGCCAATGGGCGCACCCCTTTTTGAGGATCTCAGTGATTGGCGCGGATAAGACACTGTGTACCTGCGCCAATGGAAAAAGGGCACTTTTCAGGGATAATTTGCAGAAGGTGTCTTCAGGGAACATGAAGTACATACTCAGGGGAACATAATGCAAGTTTTTTTAGGCTATGTCACTGCTCACAGGTCCCGGAATGTATCCTCCAATGTACGAAAACAGGGGTAACAGGGACGGTGACCAATGGTGACAAATTACTGTGTAACACCTCTCCTATAGACTGCTGGAGGGACAAGAGTGACTTTTCTAGTGTCAGCCTCGAAAATGTGAATGCATCTATGCATGGGGATCAACGTTTATTTCCTCTTATGGTTGATTTGAGTGAGGTGGTGTGCTGGCATCCGAGGTATGAATATCTATTTTTGGACCATTGGTCCCACTACCACACCATCATTCTGCTCACCTTGTAATCAACTCCCACTTTGAGCATCCGCAGTCTTAACTGCTTTCGACCTCATCCTCCTTTTCTTTGACTTGACTGTTGCCACGTGTGTGAGGACTAACTATTTTGTCCTTGTTTATTGAACAAAGGCGGCCAAGTTAACTAGCCACCTTTCATTTATAAAACAACTCATTGACAATTTTTACATCTTTTGATCACATTATGCAAATGATAGAGTGGAAGCGAGATACTTATCTGTGGTAACAATACCTTGGTGCAGTTGTTAAAGAAATAAGGTCTTTGCTGTGTGTCGGCTGCATGTGATTTCTCCTCTTTTTTTATTGTCCTTTGATGATTTTCTTTGATGTGCAGGTACCTGGTGTTGATGATGATGATGATTCTACTGCTACTAGGATCTGGAGGAGATACTTCTACCTTTGGATTTCCATGCTTGAAACTCGCTGCAACCAATGATTTCTGTTTTGTAGGATATGTTGTTACAAGATTTCCTATAGGATGTCCTGTATCTGCTTCTCCCTAAAAACTTTTAATCATATTCTACTGCTGGGACCTGAAGATGATCAACATGGGTAGAGAGGAGGCCTAGGAGTTTTTGAATGGTGAAAAATAACCTTTAGGTGTTGTCCCCTTGCTCTCTATCTTCATCTTTTTCTCTGTGTTTTTTCTTGACAACTGTAAATTTTTTTTGAAATTGATTTTTTTTATTTATTTATTTTTATTTTTTATTTTATTTTATTTTATTTTATTTTTATTTTATTTATTTATTTATTTATTTATTTTTTTTTTTTTTAATGAATGCAGGGGTGATCAAGGTGGAGAGATGTATGGTAATGAGATGGTGATGTAGGAATTTATTTCTTTGACATGGTAAAGTCATTACCTTGCTCTAGGGTTACTTCCTTTAGTATTCCCAAGCCACTGTAATTGCTACAGGATCATCTTATAGGTTTTTAGGGGATCCTGTAGAAAACACAGAACCCTTAAATGAGTGAAAAAATGAAAGGAATGGTGGAATGATGAAGGATAATGAATGGAGAAATAAAAATATGAGCTAAATAGGTCCCTTTTGATTCTCCATTTTTTTCTGATCGTCCTCCTGCTGACCTACAAACAATATTTTCATATATATATATATATTGAAAAACAACTAGTCTGCCTATCTGCACTAAACCATTATCATGACATAAGGTCCTAACCATCTAGTCCTTAACTTTCCCTTGAAGTCTTTTTATTTGGAATCATATAACAAAGCCCAATCACCTTCTTGAAATTGCTTGTTCTTGATCTTCTTGTCATGCTAGATATTCCTTTGAATTTGAGTTACCTCTATGTGTAGGAGGGCCTGCATTCTGAACTCATCTAACCCATTCAACTGGAGCAATATCTCTTTTTGTGCACTGCTAAGATCTAGATCTAGTTGAGCTACCATCCTCAATGTATTGTACTCAAATTCAATGGAGAATATGACCTTTTTCCCATAGACCAACTCATAGGGTGTGAATCTAGTGGTGGTCTTCCAGGTGGTATTGTAGGCCCAGGTGGCCTGAACTAATCTATCTGCCTAATATTTTCTGCTGCTACTAACCACTTTGGTCAGGATGTTGTCCAACACTCTGTTGGTCACCTCCACTTGCCCATTAGCTTGTGGGTGATAGGGAGTGGAGTTCCTATGCTTGATCTTGTGCTAGCTTAACAAGTCTTCAATCATGTTGGATGTAAACTGGTTGCCTTGATTAGTGACCAGTTCTCTAGGGTACCAAAACTTGTAAAAGACATTTTCCCTTAAGAACTCAACTACCTTCTCCTCTGTTGCTGCCTTGATTGCTTTGGTTTCAGCCCACTTAGTCAAATAGACAGTGCACACAATGATGTACTACTTTTGCTTGGAAGGAGGGTCAATAGGTCCAATGAAATCCATGCCTCACTTATCAAATGGCTCGAAATTCACTTGAGGTTGCTAAGGAATTTCATCCTTTGGAGTAGGATTTCCCATATTTTGGCACTGATCACACTGACTATTATATCTTTTCACATCCTGATGAAGAGTGGGCAAATAATAACCTGCTTGTAACACCTTGAATGTTGTCCTCTTTGCTACAAAGTGACCTCCACAAGGCCCATCATGACAGGTCAGAAGGATGTCAAAGACTTCCTCCTCCCTAACACATCTTCTCAGAATTTGATCCGGGCCTAGTTTGAAGAGGTTTCCCCCAATCCAAGTGAATGGGGTGCTCTTCCTCACAATCTTGCTTTTCTCTTTGGAGGACAAATTCGATGGGAACTATGTAGATATGAAATATTTTGCTATGTCAGCAAACCATAGAGAGAGAGATGAAATGGAGAATAAGTGTTCATCTGGTAACTGATGATCAACCATTCCTTCCTCACCTACAAGCAAAGTTGATCTAGACAAAATATGCAACAACATTTTCCTTGCCAGGCTTATCAACAATGGTTAGATCAAATTGCTGTAATAAAAGTAGCCATCTAATAATTTGGGAATTCACATCAGGTTTATTCATTAAATATTTGATTGTAGCATGGTCAGTATGTAAAAATGTTTGATAACTTATAATGTAATGCCTAAATTTTTTCAATGAATGTACAATAGCCAGGAGCTCCTTTTTGGTCACTGTGTAGTTCAATTTGACCTTTGAAAGATTCTTACTGATAAAGTAAATGGCATAAGGCAATATTTCATCTATCTAGCCTAGAGATGCTCCTATGGCTTTTTGTGAGGCATCAACATGTATATGAAAAGGAAGGGTCCAATTTGGGCCTTGGAGAATCGATGCAGTGGTTAACTTGTTCTTTAGGGTGTCCAGGGCCTCTTTACAACTTTTTGACCATACAAAATCAGAGTCTTTGGTCAACAACCCAAATAAAGGAGAAGCTAACTTATTGAAGTGTTTTATAAACCTCTGATATCATCCAGATAACTCTAGGAAACTTCTGAAATCTCTCTGCTTTTGTGGAGGTGGGACCCTTTGGATGATGGCTATTTTGTTTGGGTCTACCTGCAATCCTTGCTGGGATATTGAATGACCTAGCATAGTCCCTGCAGTCATCAAGAACTCACATTTTTCGAGACTAAGAGACAAGTTCATTTCAATACATTTGTTTAACACCTTACCTAAGTTGGACAAAGCCTCCTGGAAATCACATCCATAAGGTGTAAAATCATCCATATAAATCTCGTCTGCATCATGGACTAACTCGATGAAGATACACATAAATGCTCTTTGGAAAATTGCAGGAGCATTGCATAGGCCAAAAGGAAGGACCCTATAGGCAAAATTAACCCAAGGACAAGTGAAGGTGATTTTATCCTGGTCTTTCGAGCTGATCTAGATTTGATTGTACCCGTTGAATCCATCTAGGAAAGAGAAAAACCTTTTCCTTGCCAGGCCATCTAGCACTTGGTTGATGAAAGGTAGAGGGGAATGGTCCTTCTTTGTGGCTTTCTTTAACTCTCTGTAATCGACACAAATCCGCCACTTATCATTTTTATTTGGAACCAACACCAAAGGAGAGACCCATTCATTGTCAGAGATAGGGTAAATGAATCCTGCATCTAGCAGCTTTTGCAGTTCTTCTTTGACTATATCTTTGAGAGTTGGATTCATCCTCCTTTGGGGTTGTTGGATTGGTTTGCAACCTTCTTTGACATAAATGTGGTGAGTACACAACGAGGGGTGCACTCCCTTCATTTCTTTGTAACTCCAAGCAAAAGCATCTAGGTGTTCCTTTAACATGTTGCACAACTTTTCTTCTTGGTGAACATAAAGAGATGGGTTGATTTTCAAAGTTCTCTTAGGGCTGAATTCTATGGTTTTGACAAAAATAAGGTTGGAATTGGCTAAGCGTAGATAAATCTAATGGTTGTTCTGGGTTTCCTTTACTACTTCTTCTAAGGACAATGTACTGGGAGTTGGACTTTGGAGTATGTGTTCAATCAAATCATCTTCCTTCAGTTGTCTCCTTCCCATGGTTGTTTCTAAGGTATAAAGTTGGGTGGAATAAAATTCATCTTCTTCTTCCCCTTCCAACCATAATGTTAAAATTGGCAACCAGGGAAAAACTTCATGTGAGTCATCTTATTCATGGCTGATAATATTTTTAATAGATTCCTCTCATCGAGAGGTGTAGGATTGATATAAAGATCATCCGATTCCGATAAGTATTCATGGAGATATGAATTATTTTGATTATGGAATTATTATCAAGCCGACCTACAACTCATGTAGGATCAAAAGCCCAACAGTCGCATCTATTCAAACACCAACGTTGTGTATAAATATAAGAGAAATTTTCCTCATTTGCACTCACTCTTCTCATCACATGTCTCTCTCTCTAATGCGCAGAAATGAGTCTCTTCTCTACTGCGCAGAAATGGGTCTCTCTCTCACACATGTGAAGCCGTAAGCTATTGAACCTGAAGCTGCAATTGCAGATCCAAAGATTGACCTGCGTGGCCTAGAATATTTTCTCTTTGGAACTACATTGTAGGTTCATCTGAACCTCCTCTGAAAGCCACAAATTTTGGTGGTGGAATGAAGTCAATCCGATGAATGGTTTGGAAGATATCGACTGCCCTAGTTTCAAGCCGGAAACTGGTGAAACTGAAGCTGCAACTGCAGAAGTAAAGATTGACCTACGTGGCCTAGAATATCTCCTCATCTGAACTGTGCTATAGGTTCATCTGAACCTCCTCTAAAATCTGCAACTTTTGGTGGTGGAATGAAGTCAATCCAATGAACGGTTTGCAAGATATCGACTGCCCTAGTTTGAAGCCGGAAACTGCTGATACTGAAGCTACAACCGCAGAAGTAAAGATTGACTTGCGTGGCCTAGAATATCTCCTCATCTGAACTACACTTTAGGTTCATCTGAACCTCCTCTGGAAGCCACAACTTTTGGTGGTGGAATGAAGTCAATCCAACGGTTGGTTTGTGAGATATCGTCTTCCCTAGTTTGATAATGAAGCCGCTAATGCTGATATGAATCAGATTTATTGTACTATTTCTCTCTACTAAATTATTGAAGATAAAAGAAGATTTGATCAAAGGGTTTCCCCACACATTGTGGGGTTTGTCCCTGGCTAGACGCCACATCTTGTGTTTCTTGTCTTGGCTTGTTTTCTGTCGATCGTTTAATGTTCTATCTGCACTTTACTTTATGTACATGTGATTGCTAATATGTGGAATATATAAAGAAAAGAAGTAAACTGTTATAAGCATAGAAAATACCATAACTTAACACGGTATCGGAGCTGAGGTGAAGACAAAGCCCAAGCAAGAGAAAGAGCAATCGCCGAAGAGAAGATTGGTAAGACTATCCTAAAAGAACTATGGGGTCCTCAACACTCTTTACTGCCAAAGACAAGCTTCGTGAGAAAGATGAATATCACGGATGGAAGATGTCTATCGGTCTAACCTTTGAGAATCAAGGAGTGTTGGATCATGTGAGAGGCAATATTGTTGAGCTTCCATCAAATGCATCTGTTGCTGCCTGGAACAAATGGAAAAATGGAGAAGTCAAAACAAAGAAGATCATCTGGGACTCTATTGACAAGCACTTGGTGGCCTACATCTCTGAACTGGACACCTCCAAGGAAATCTATGATGGACTGGGAAATGGAACTCACGACTCTCGGAGGATTACCATCCAAATGGTACGTGTTCAGGACTACTCTTCTGAAATATAATGTAATTCTTGGTTTCGAGGAATTAATGGAGAAGCCGACACCAGGGAACCGAAAGAAAAGGATGATGAATCAATGCTTGATGTAGAAGAACCCATGGATCCGATTGATCCTCCTCCACATGAGCCTTCCTCTTCTAGGAAGAGGCCTTCATGGCTTAGGGGGATACTTGATGATGCTAAAGGAAATGCTACCCCTGAGGAACCCTCTGTCAAAGTAAGAAACCTAACAGGTATTAGGGATACCTGACCATCATGAGCACGATCATACAAAATGAGCCTTCATCATTCTCATATGTCGTCAAGCATCAAGTATGGAAGGATGCTATGACCAAAGAATATGAGGCTATTATGGAGAATGATGTCTGGGAAGTAGTTCCTAGACCCTAGGACAAGACAATTGTCACTTCTAAATGGCTTTACAAGATAAAGCATGCAGCAAATGAAAGTACAGAAAAGTATAAGGCTCGTTTTGTTGCTCGTGGTTTCTCCCAGAAGGAAGGTATAGACTATGATGTGATATTTGCACCTGTTGCTAGATATATGACCATCCGCTCGATCATAGCCCTTGCAGCTTCACAAGGGTGGAACCTACATCAGATGGATGTCAAGACCACGTTCTTGCATGGTTCTATCAAAGAAGAGGTCTATGTGGAGCAACCTGAAGGATTTGAGATTTATGATTGAAAATCTCATGTATGTAGGTTGAAGAAGGCTCCCTATGGGCTGAAGCAAGCACCCCAAGAATGGTATGAGAGGATTGATAACTACTTGATGAAGCTGAGATTCACTAGGAGTGAAGCCGATCCTAACCTTTAGTTTAAGGTTGAAGATGAAAAGCCTCTCATACTAGTGCTATATGTGGATGACCTCTTTCTAACAGGTGCAAACCCTCTCATTCACAAATGTAAGAGGGAGTTGGCTTCTGAATTTGAAATGAAGGACCAAGGACTTGAAGTGTGGCAGAAGCCGGGGGAAATTTTCCTATCTCAAGGAAAATATGTGGTGAAGATATTGGAAAGATTTGGTATGATGGACTGCAAGCCTGTGACTACCTCGAGGATCTTAACTTTTAAAAGTTATATGGTAGTGATGTCAGACCAGATTTGGGAAATGCCTCTGAGTTTCATAAACTCATTCGCATTGATGCTCTTAGTGAACCTGCATCCGAACATATGTTTTGCAGTTAGCATTGTGAGCTCATATTTGGTTGAACCTCACTGGATTGATGCCAAGAATCTTCTGAGATATCTTCATGGCACAATGGGTTAAGATACACTGCCGAAGATATGAGACTACTTGGATATACTGATGCTGATTGGGCAGGCAGTGTGGTGAACCGTAAGAGCACTTCCGGGTGTTGTTTCACCTTGGGATCTGCTTCGATATCGTGGATGAGAAGGAAGAAGAAGTCGGTGGCTTTGAGCATCACCGAAGCAGAATATATTGTTGGTAGCATTACCTCGTATGAGGCAGTCTAGTTACGAAAGCTCTTCAGTGAGATGTTTGGATTTACATTGGATACCACTGTGATTCTCTGTAAAAACTAGAGGTGGGATTCGATTATTAAGGAATCCCGTATTCATCGATTGCTCCAGCAGATAGACATCATCTGGGATACGATAAGTCAATGAGCAAGGAGGCTCCATCGCATTAAGATGATGTATAGGTCGATACGCCTTGTCAAAGCCCCGAGGAAAGATCTAATCTGTGATTTTCCCAAACGACTTGGAGTCGACAAGAAACCCTTGTACAAGGGTCCTACATGTTGCATACGTTGAGCCCTGGGAGCTCTAAGGGCTTGCGGTTCTTACTGGAACAGCATACGACCACAGGGTGACTCACCCTCCCCTGGTGGTGCGTACTGGAACAAGATGATTCGCTCTCTTGTGGGACAAGATGATTCGCTCTCTTGTGGAACAGGATGATTCACTCTCCTGTGTAGCAAGATGATTAGTTCTCCTGTGAGGCCTGGATTGATGTGTTCTCCATGGCGATTGTAGCAGGATTGATCTGTTCTCCTGTGAGGCCTGGATTGATATGTTCTCCATGGCGGCCTGGATTGATGTGTTCTCCATGGCGGCCTGGATTGATGTGTTCTCCATGGTGATTGTAGTAGGATTGATGTGTTCTCCTGTGAGGACAAGATTGATTATTTCTCCTATTGAGGCATCCTACCCATGCAGTCTGGGACTCATGGGAAGTACCTCTCATCTAATCAATGAGTAGGTAAATGAAGTTAGGGACCATAGTAGTACTGATGGATGCATTGTTGTATCTACCGTACTCCCTACGCTAGGATGACCTCCATTGATCTGGGATCAATGATACTGGTCTGGGACTAGTGGTAGGAGTTGTACCATATTATGACGTTGACTTTGGGTCGGTTGAGACTGGTCTGGGACCAGTGGTACATACTCCGAGACTGACTTTGTGTCAGCAGTACTAGCCTGGGACTAGTGAGAGTGGTACATACTATGACGCTGACTTCGGGTCGGTTAAGACTGGTCTGGGACTAGTGGTACACTCTCTGAGACTGTGATACTAGTCTGGGACCAGTGGTAGGAGTTTTACCATACTATGACGCTAACTTCGGGTTGGTTGAGACTTGTCTGGGACTAGTGGTACATACTCTGAGCCTAACTTTGTGTCAGTGCAGTACTGGTCTGGGACCAGTGGGAGTGGTACATACTATGACGCTGACTTCGCGTCGGTTGAGACTGGTTTGAGACCAGTGGTACACTCTCTGACACTGCAATACTGGTCTGGTACCAGTGGTAGGAGTTGTACCATACTATGACATTGACTTCGGGTCAGTTGAGAATGGTCTGGTACCAGTGGTACATACTCCGAGATTGACTTCGTGTCAGTGCAGTACTTGTCTGGGACCAGTGAGAGTGGTACATACTATGACGCTGACTTCGGGTTAGTTGAGACTGGTCTCGGACTAGTGGTACAATCTCTGAGACTGCGATACTGGTCTGGGACTAGTGGTAGGAGTGGTACTTACTATGAAGCTGCCTTCGGGTCGGTTGAGACTGGTCTGAGACCAGTGGTACGCACTCTGAGACTGACTTTGAGTCAGTGGAGGATGATATTGGTCTAGGAGCAGTGGAGTTGTACTCACTATGACATTGACTTTGGGTTGGTTGAGACTGGTCTAGGACCAATGGTACATACTCTGAGACTGACTTTGAGTCAGTATGATACATCCTCGATCATTTCTTCTTCTTCATAATTCGGACAAAAGCAGAGCAGAACAGAACAATGCAAGAGCAGAGCAGAACTAAGAAAAACAGTATCGATCAGTACAGGGTAGAACAAGACAAAGCAGAATAGGTAGAATAGAGCAGAGCAGGGCAAGGGTCAGGCTCTATAGGGCAGTGCATTTGATGGATGAATAGTAACGACTGATAGAGAGATTACAGATGAAGTTCTCCCTGGTTGAGAGGGAGTGTTAAAATTGGCAACCAGGGAGAAACTTCATGTGGGTCATCTTATTCATGGCTGATAATATTTTTATTAGATTCCTCTCATTGAGGGGTGTAGTATTGATATAAAGATCATCCGAATCCGATAAGTATTCATGGAGATATGAATTTATTTTGATTATGGAATTATTATCAAGCCGACCTACAACTCATGTAAGCTTAGAAGCCCAACAGTCGCATCTATTCAAACACCAACGTTGTGTATAAATATAAGAGGACTTTTCCTCATTTTCACTCACTCATCTCATCACATCTCCCTCTCTCTCTCTACTGCGCAGAAATGAGTCTCTTCCCTACTCCACAGAAATGGGTCTCTCTCTCACACATTTGAAGCCAGAAACTGCTGAAATTGAAGTTGCAACTGCAGAAGTAAAGATTGACCTGCATTGCCTAGAATATCTCCTCTTTGGAATTGTGCTATAGGTTCATTTGAACCTCCTCTAAAAGCCACAACTTTTGGTGGTCGAATGAAGTCAATCTGATGAATGGTTTGCAAGATATCGACTGCCCTAGTTTGAAGCCGGAAACTGCTGAAACTGAAGCTACAACTGCAGAAGTAAAGATTTACCTGCGTGGCCTAGAATATCTCCTCATCTGACTGGACTGTAGGTTCCATCTGCTCCTCTGGAGGCCGCAATTTGTTGGTTGGAATGGTCAATCGACGTTGGTTTTGTGAGATATCATCTACCTAGTTTGATAATGAAGGTAATGCTGATGCTGCTTGATCTAGGGTTTTCTACTGCTGATATGAATCAAATTTATTGTACTATTTCTCTCTGCTGAATTATTGAAGATAAAAGAATATTTGATCAAAGGGTTTCCCCACACATTGTGGGGTTTGTCCCTGGCTAGCCGCCACATCTTATGTCTCTTCTCCTGGCTTGTTTTCTGTCGATCGTTTAATGTTCTATCTACACTTTACTTTATGTACATGTGATTGATAATTTGTGGAATATAATAAGAAAAAGAAGTAAACTGTTATAAGCATAGAACATACCATAACTTAACAATGGCTCAAGTTCTACCAGCCAACAACATGGAGAGGATGATGAGAATGTTTATCTTGTTGTCAAGGGTAAGAATAAATGAAAGAAGAGGCCCAAGGGTTGGGCTAAGAAGAAGGTTGAAAAAAATAAAGATATGAACAAATTGTAATGCTTTGCTTGTCATAATATGGAATGTTAAGCAATGACTTACCTAAATAAGAAGAATTAGGTTGCAACCTAAACAAAGGAGGATGATTTTTCAACATGATTTGAGAAGGAGTTCTCATTGATTGCTTGTCTTGCTTTTGCTCTAGATTCCTCATATGCTTGGTACATTAATAGTGGAGACACATTCCATATGTATGGTGTCAAAGAGTACTTTACTGATCACATAGAGGATGGATTTGTTTGTGAGGTGGTACTTGGAGACGACAGTAGGGTTAGGGAAATTGGGCGTGGGATTGTTTCTTTTGAGAGGGAGTATTAGTAACCTATGACAATGAGGTATGCTTTATATGTCCTCGGTTTTACGAAGAACCTAATATTAGTTTCCACCATAGAGGATAACGGATTTGAGGTGTTTTTCAAATGTGGAGAGGTACTCATCTACCCTAAGGGGTCCAACATCACTTCAACCAAAGTGATTAGGATGAAACAGGGGAAGTTGTATAGGCTAATGTTTCAGCGTATCCATGCCTTGATTTGAAACAACAGTAGTAGTAGATATCTATGTGATATATGGCATAAAAGGATGACTCATTTACATCATGGAGCTCTCAGGATTCTGGGGGAGATTGTCACAAGATTTCTTGAGTTCAATGTGGAGCATGAGGATGTGTGCAGAGGGTGTGCTCTCAGGAAGTACACCAACACTTATTTTCCAAGCAATGATAATAGGACAAAAAGTATACTTGATTTGGTTCATTCTTATGTATGTATTCTGATGTCTTCAGTCTCTCTTAGTGGTTATGAGTATTCTGTTATATTCATTGATGAATTCTCCAGGATGACTTAGATTTATTTCATGAATACCACAGATGAGTTATTCAAGAGGTTACAAGAGTACAAATCTCTTTTGGAGAACTAAAAGGGAGGAAGATCTTAGTCTTGAGGTCAAATAATGGAGGTGAGTATACCTCCAATTCCTTCAAGATTTGTTTTTGCATAAGTGACTATTATGAAATATTATGACATCGAAGTTAAGTTCACTTGTTATGACATAAGTTTTATGTTCACTTATTATAAAAAATTGACCAATAAAAATACACATGTGAATGATTTAATTTAATATAATTTTGCCTTTGGAATTTCTTTAATGTAAAAAATCCATGTGCCTTGCTTCAATATATGGTAATGGTTGTGTATATTTATGGTTTACTAGTAAAACCAACAAAAACTTAATTTGATAGGCAATTGCATCTTATCCTTTTGGAAATATTTTCCTTTACCTTTATCTCATGTGGCTTCATGCTCATATCTAAGAGTTTAAGTATAATTTTTGTATATAAATTTTAGCTTAATAAATCTAACCATGATTGTGTATATGTGAATGGAAATGTTCATCCAAAACAATATACCAATTACCTGTGGATGTTGAAAAGACATTTAAAATTCATTTTATAATCATTAATTTGAGCACTACATGGTTTGTTTCACATACATGATTGTGTATATGTGAATGGATCCTGATGGGGGTGAGTTTCTAGTGGACGGTGATCAAAGAGCCTTGGAAGGTGGTTTTTCGGCTTCTCGGCAAACAAAAAACATGAGTGAAATGCATAGGATTCGGGTGGTTGAGTTGTAGGTGGCCTTTAGGTAGAGTGTTAGGCCCTCCACTTGGCTTACCTTCTCTGGTGCATGGACAAATAGAAAGGTTAAACGGAGGCAAAGACATAGTGATTGGATTAGAGAAATAAATTTGCAAGGGTGGCCATTAGTGCAGATGGGATTGTTAACACCTTTATACATTCTATCAGACGATTTTGATGCAAACATGGAGAAAAAGGTAGGTGGGAAATTGTAGGAAGGGTAAATTTCTTCTGACAAGCAATCGAAGAAAATTTATGATAGCCATATCATGAGTTTTCTTAGGCAATAAAACAGAGTGGGAGATCTAACACTTGGCATATGGTGTATGTTTGGTTTTGAGTTTCATTTGGGACAAAGAAGTGAATGGTTTCCTTAGCAACGTTATACCATCCTACATGGTGGATAAGGGTGGCCCATAGATGAATCTATTTCAGGGTGCCATCTTGCAGCTACTAATCGTGCGAGGTATATTTGGGATCTTGGTTTTGTTCAATGTAACTTTTATTTTCTCTACACCATCAAGTGCTCTCACAGAATAAGTACCTTGGTATATTTTAGTCCAAATTTCCAAAGTCTAGTTCCTTGTGTGTCGTAGTTCGGGTTTGGTATTTACATTTACCATGGTTTTGCTACTTTCAAATATTTGTCATTCCAATTTCCTCTAGGGTGTTTCAACTACCAATTGTGGATGATTACAATTATACATCATTGTACTGAATCTTTGGTGAACTAGTTTGTCCCAAGCATTGTTGTTTGATTGTGTCTTGTTGGGTTGTGTCTTAGGTTGTTGTTTCCCCACGACAATTGTTTTCGGTAGGGTTCTTGGGTTAAGCGAAGGAAACAAATATTTTTGGTGTGTTTCCTACACAATTCATCGATGGGATCATCATTTGAGTTGGTCGTCGTACTCCCCTTAACCGATTTACAATCTTTTGGAACCTTCAGGTATATCGTTTAACTGTCCAATCTTGGTGGCAGGTGCCTAGTATAGTGGTTCTTTCTCCATTTGGTTTTAAGGAAGCTTGTGTTCAAATATTTAAGGGGTTTCATCGATTATTTCAAGGGGAAAAATTGTCACTCCTTGTGCAACTCAAGTGGTGGTATACTCATTTAGGTTTCAATATCTATTGTTGATGTTCCTTGAATGATGTTTGTCTTGTCCCTATACAATCATCCTAACAACGTTCAATTGTTTTGTCTAAGATATTTTGGAAAATCATGGTTTGTTCATCTCCAACTGTCCATCTTAGGGACTCCAGGGGAAAATCCCAAATGTTCTTAGTAAAGGTTTTTTGAAGGTTACTATTTGTTATGGTGTCGCGGCAATGTTTAATTAGTTGTAAGGATTTTCAGGGGCTTCCTCCTCTGGGCAATGTCATCTTTTTGGTTGGGATTTTGTGGTTAATTTATTCGACATTTTGCCTCTTTGGGTTTAAAAGGAGATGTGGACCTTGGAGGAAAGAGAATTTGGTGACATAATGTATCATTTTGTTCAGAAGTCTATATTGGCCAGACCAAATGGGTACCAGACCCAGACAAATGGAGGAAATGTAGGCTTTACTTTCTGCACTCCCTATTTCAACGCAGACAAATGGATACCCTACTACACATGGTATTACGAGATAAACAAGTGGATAATTATAAGGTTTTTGTTGGTCAGCAAGAAATGAAAAGGATTATGAGAGATATCTGGTATGACAAGGATGAAATTGTGGTGCAGCTTAACGAGATAGAGCACTACATAGCTTCAGATTCCAACTTTGATTCCAATGCACCTCAGAATGGAGAAGGGGCTATCAATGCATCCCCAATCAACATGGTCAATGCAAATTCATCTCCAGGTAGGATATTCTTCAGAAATCAGCTCCAAGTATTATAGGGCCAATTTCAAATTGTTACTGAATCTATGAGTTGAGTTTGTGTTTATGTTAAAGTTAAGAAGATTGTGCTACAAATTATATGGTAAAACACACATTGTTATTATAGGAGAAAATAACCAAAAAAAAATGAATTAGTGGATAAATGTAAAAAAAATAAAAACACAACTAGCCCTTTACAGGGTAGAAAAATTGCTTGCACAGGAGATAAAGATAAAAACAATTAAAGAATGGCCTACTGGACTCACGATGTATTACCCCTTCCAATTGCTAATATGTTGTTATATATCCCAAGTCGATAAAGATCTATTATATCCAAATTTGTATGCTAAGTGGAAGGTGAATGTGGTGTGGATGGATACCAGGAAATACCAAGAAACACCATTAAATGTGGATGTAGATATTTATCTACTATTAAGGAGGATTTGATTCATTATATTCTGGAAATCAACATGGCAAAAGAGAAGACGAGCTCTTCAAGGGTGATTCCAACACTTAACAATAGGGGTTTCGTTAGCGAAAACCATTAGTGGAGTGGTCAACAGTTACATATTTTTTTTTACTTTTTTTTAAATGTTGATGATTTTTATTAAATTGGAAAAATCAGAACATGAAATAAATTGATCTAATAAGAAAGTATTTACTACAAAAAGATTAAAGTATTACCATGTAATATTGATTTCCATTTTGTTGTTTTATGAGAACTGTACCCATTTCAATGATTTTATAGGGTTTATCATCATCCAATTGAACCTGTCCAAAATCTGCTTGTACATAATCATGAAAATGTTTCCTATCAAGTGTAGCATGGGATGAGGCCCCTGAATCTACCACCCAAGCATCAATAATATTTTATAAAGAAATAATCAAAGCATCTTGCAACACATCCCCTGTCACATTCGTTTCATGATTGTTTTCTTGTTGTGTGTCTCCTTCTTTTTCCTTCCAAGACTTGCAGTCTTTCTTCAGGTGTCATTTCTTTCTGTATTTCCAGCACACTATCCCCGATCTAGACTTGGATCTACCTTTCCGTGACTTACTGCGATATCCTGGGGTCTTTCCTCTTTCCATTTTTCTTCCCCTGGTCTCTGCAGTCAAAACATTACCTGATGTCTCCCCAAAGCTTTTCTGTCGCATTTCCTCGCTAAGGATTGCACCAACAACATCATCAAACTTTAAAGTACTAGATCCAGAGACAGAGTTACTAATGGCCATAACTAAACCATTCCAACTTTTTGGCAATGAGCACAGAAATAATAGAGCCCTAACTTCATCATCAAAAGTTACCCCTACAGAACTTAACTGACTGGTAACTGTATTAAATTCATTTAAATGATCAGTAACAGATCCACCTTCTAACATTTTCATATTAAATAAATGCTTCATAAGAAATACCTTATTTGAGGCTAAGGGTTTTTCATATAATTTAGCCAATGTCGACTTTAAACCCTCTATTGTCGTTTCCTTTGAAATGTTAAACGCGACCGACACCGCTAGGCACAGCGGTATTGTTCCAAGTGCCTTTCTGTCAAGAATATTCCATTCTGTGTCTATCATACTCGTCGGCTTCTTTGCCTTTCCGCTCAATAGTTGCTACAGATCTCTCTTCTACAAATAATCTTCCATCTGCATCTTCCACAGCTGGTAGTTTTGACCATTAAATTTTTCGACCCTAAACCTACCATCTTCCGCCATTGCTCCCACTTGAACCTATGTGGGTAAATTTCTCCCCCCAGATATTAACGTAGATCTTACTCTTATGAAGAAACAATTTTACCTATTCATGATTTAGAAATACCATTTATTAAATTAATTTTTTCCTTTCAAAAATTAATTTTGATTTGTATCATTTTTTCTGTAAAATCTGTTTTCATTATTTATTATTATTATTTTGATTCATTAGATTTTGCATTAAAAAAACATTTATAAAATCTTATCAATATAATAATTACTTATTTTAAATTTAAATTTTTAAAATTATTAATTTTAAAATTTAAATATGTAGTTTTAGTTTTCCTCCAATTAATTACAATATTATGTTGAATAAATATTATGGGCAAAAAATATCTTATATGTTCAACTATTAAATTATTTTTATTTTTTAACATATAATTATTTTATAATATTATATTAAAAAAAATTATACTATTAAAAATTATATTCTTAACAGCATTTGGGGGGAGAAATTTACCCACACATGTTTATCTCTAGTCGTTGTTGCCTGAAATTTCCTCATGTTCGTTGACCACTAAAGTTGCATTTGAATATTTTTCAAAAACTCGATGATCAAAGTACACTTAGATCATTTCGGCACCATCAGAATCAGTGACAATTCCAAACGTCATCAGGGTTTTTAAGCCCCTTTCTTCTTCTTCTCTTCATTATGTTTTTCAAATTTTGTGGCCCTGGGGACATTGTAAAAATGATGATACTAGTATGATGAAGAAATTCATGTAACAGAACTAGGTAGATTAGGAATTTACTAGCGAGTTTGCTATAGGGAGTTTTTTTTCACTTAACTAATTATTCGTATTTTTAACACTTAATAATTAGTTGGGTTTTGTAACTTGATGGTAGAGTCTTAGGGGCATCCTAGTGTCAAGATTCAATTTATATTACCATACTATATCATCTTTAAAGTTTTGTAGAAATTGGTGAGGTTTAAGTGTCATTTTTTAATTATTAAAGATTTCCTGCATGACAGGATTTTAATAAAAAAATTATGTAAGTTGTAATAAGTTTTTTATTGAGAAGTTGTAGGGGTATCAGTGCTCAAAATTAGACCTCTACGTCTCAAGTTTTTACTTGGACATACTTTGACGTCAAAAAATGATCATTTACCCTTCAAATCTCATTTTACCTAAGTTTTGAAGAAAAAATGGCAAATAATTAACCATAAATTAATAATCCAAATTTTGGTTAAGTTTTGGCTAATTTTGACTTGGGATGAGTTGGAAATGGTTCTCCCACTACTCCAACATATAATTTCCACTCCACCCAGTTACCATTTGTTGAAAACAACTAGCTCCTTGAAGACTGCGCAGGGCATTTAGAAGGGGATCGAATTGCTTGAAGGGATCAAGTTGTCTTGCATTGGGATCACTTGGAGATGAGTTCTATCATTGTGATCTACTCCCATTTATCTATAAATTGATTCATTGGATCCTTATTTTAATCATTCTATGCTTAGCCGGGCTACTGGGCTAGCGAAGCTCTGGAAAATTTTGTACTCTATTTTTTCATGATCTAATAAAGCAAAAGAATTTGGGGTTATTTCGTGTGGTGTTATTCTTCATATTTTGACGTATAATTTTTTCAACTTACACTTAATGCTTGACATGTTTGGAATCGAATTGTTATTTCCATTTGTTAGGGTTTGGATGAATTGATGTAAGTTATCTCGCGTTAATTTTTGACCTAGAGGACCACTCTAGAGGGAGAAGCACTAGAGGGTTTTTGGTTAAACCTCTAGCATTATTTTTCATTATGTAATATGGTTTCTTGTGGATTTAACAATTTTTTTAAGTGTGTAGATGATTCTTCTTGAAGAAAAGCTTGATCATGAGGTAAGTTTTTGGTTGAAAGAACCCACATCGAATATCCTCAAAGGACGATCTCAATATTAAAGAGGGATTTTCCTACCATAACTCATTAATAGTATAAATTTTGATCAATCTTGTTAAATTTTATGCGCTTTCATTTGAATGATCTAGCTTTTCAGATCTTGCTTGGAGGGTTAACCCTTTCCTAATTGCACAAGAGCATAGGTTTCCTTGTACTCTTGTGGATTGCATTTGTATTTTTAAGTGTATGTTCTCACTATTTTGTGATCAATTTCTCTTGCATGTGATTTGATCTCCTTCTATGCTTGCATAGTTCCTTGTGGAGGCTTGAGGAGTGTTTTTTTTAAGACGTCTTGGAGGGATCCATAGATGGAGGCTTGAACGATCAAGAAATATCCATACTTAGGACCTCTTCCTACCCTTTTTTGTGGATAAAAGGAACCTTCACTCTCTCTCTCTCTTGTGCAAGTTTCCTCCTGAATATTTGGAAGTTGAGCCATCAAAGCTAGATCCCTTGGAGGAAAAGCGAGTTACCTCACATGAGGAACTCTTGCACTGTACTATTGAGGCATTGTAATATTTTTCTCATTTCCATTTTTTTATTTTGAGGAGTATTTTCTCTTTGATCCCTTTGTTATAAACCCCCTTCGAGATCTAAGTCTCTCACTTCTCTATAAGGGGGCATCTCTATAATAATAAAAGTAAAAGTTTGTTGAGGGAGCTCTAGGATTTCCCCTTAGCATCCCAATATCCTCATTGGGTTGGAGGATCTATTGGTGGTTTATATTAGTTTCGCATTTGCAAGATTCTCTTTCATTTTGCAAGTAGATCCTTCACTCATTTCTCTTTACTTTCACTTCTTTGATTAATATGCACTTGCTTCATTGAGTAGTTCACTTGCTTCATTGATCAATAACACATGCTAGATCTGATCTCTAATTTGCATTTTCATGGGGCTATTTAACACATTGAAGTCCACTCATTTCCATAGATAATTTACTTGAATATAACAGTTGTATTCACTTATGATATAATTCATTTTATTTTTGGTATATCGCTTATTTTATTGTTCATTTCATAGTCTAATTTGATGCTATTCCACATCTTACGATTTTAGGCAAGTGTGACATTTTATTGAGCTATAATTGGGACTATCAACTCATAAACAATATTGTCATTAAGAATTTGTTTTAAGTTTATATCTCACTTTCATTTTGTAATTTTTCTTCTCTAAAATTTACCTCTAAGTATAAGCTTGGTTGATAGACTTTTAGGAAATCTTCTTTAATTTTCTCAAAAATTGAATTCGGAGGAAAGGTAAATGCATGACCTTGCAATTATTTTGCATGGTTGAGTCCCTTGTAAGAATGAAGGCATGAAGGTTTTTTTGAAGAAATAGGTGGAAATTTTTAATGAAGTTTCAAGATTCTCCACTATAGCCTTCTTGCAACCACCTCGAGTGCTTACCAAGTTGAAGGAATTGAGAGGAAGCAACACCCTAGAATAGGCATTAATAAAATTATCCAAGACTACTTTACTTCACACACACACCTACAAATTTGGTTCACCTTGCACGTAATTAGTTATCATTTAATATCTTTCTCAAATACATACAAATTGGATTGTGGGAATCCGCATTTACTTGCAAGCATTCTATCTTCTTGTACTTGTTTATTTCATTTACATGCCCATATTAAATTTCCTTTGATGTCATTATATCATATTTGATCAATTTCACTTTTAAGTACAAGTTTTTTTCATTTTCCATCTCTATTTCTATGTAGCTGCTCATCTTTCAAAGTTATACATAATCTTTTGCTATTGTAGTCTTAGTATGACCCCCTAACACTTATTTTGCAGTTTCCCCATTCTTGCAACTTGTTGTAAATTGGAAGTTATATTTTATTGCAACTATTGTGATTTCATTTTGAGCATATATTTCTTTCAAGTATATTATTATCGGAACTACTCTACTCACAAATAATTTCCTTGCAGTGATCAAGTGATCAAATTTTAGCTCAAAAATTGAAGTGCCCAGAAATTCTTGAAATTGATGTCAAGTCAAAGTGCTTATCGTTCTGAATCTAACGACATTCGTTTCAGCTCAATTTGACACTATATGTTAAAGTTATCATGTGCTGATTGTTTGGCCCATTAACTAAAATTTTAGTAGGTCAATTGACTGGGTGACCATACGGTGAGCTAGCAGGGTGACTGTGTGTACCTTAAGCTAACCAGGTGGTGACACATTGCATGTTTTGGTTCACTAATTTTGGCGCATTTTTTATTGGATCGTGACAGTTTTATTTGGACCAATGAAAGTGTGTTATGTGGCCCAATCATGGGCAGCCACGTGGCACCCTATAGGCATCCAAAATTTTGGTATGGCAAGACTGAGGTGTGAGAGGTTTGAACCATCGACCAGCGAATTCACAGTCCATGGCTTTGCTAATAGGCCACGCGGTGGGTGTTATTATACATAGACCAAAAATATTATTTAAGCTTTCAAGTAATGTGTTGGCTTGTGGGGGCCTGAACTAGGTTTAAAGTTAGTTAGCCAAACAAATCCATGCGCTACTGGCCCTTTCGGCATCAGCCTACGGAGTGCGAACTGAAGTCTCACCCGAAGGAGTATGGGGGGATGTTGGAACCAAGTTTCTGCACTCTTGAGATGGATGTGATGTTAGTTTATTCCAATTATACCTGCCTTCGTGCAGGTTGATTATCCCTTTGCTCTTCCCTTCAGTACCTTCGCGAAATGTTACAATTAGTTTCCGGGCAACCCTAACTAGGGGCTGATATGCTTTCGCGCTACTAGGGCAACGAACTGTCATATTTCCCAAACTACGCTAAATATCTTACTTATCTTATTAACAAATCTTAGTTATCTTCACGTAACAGATGTTCTTACTTGCGTTCACTTAACCAATACAGTTATACACATTCATGCATCATATAAGCATTAGAAGTGAAATTCATACCCAATATAACAGATGCATAAACAGGAAATAAAGACGCATAAATTATAGAATGCTTCTCTTTATTGATAATTCCAGATTCTTATAGACTCGACTCGCCCTGTGCACTCAGCTGCAGAGGTCCGCGCACTCAGCTGCGGACTTCTAGGCCTCTACATACTCAGCTCCAGAGCCTCTACCTACGCTACGACCCAAAAATTAGACTTCTATTCAGAGCTATCTCTCATACATCTTCGTCATTGATTCTTCCTTGATTAATCTATCTATTTACTTAGAGCTTAGATCTATTTATACAATCCCATTGTACACGGACCATTGGTAGATCTTTTACAATCGAAATTACGTTATCAAAATAAGGGCGGACAACCCTATGACTCTTTAACATCTAAGCCCCAAAATTTCCCTTAGGGGATCTCGTGCCCAACAAGCCCCCAACACAAACATCGTGACTTGCCCTCGAGTCACTCTGCAAGTGCAGGGATCTTAGCGTGAAGACCTCCCAGCTCTGCCTGGATCACCGCAACATCGGAAACGCACTGAGCGGCTACCTGGTGGACTTCTTCCACGCGTTATTTGGTGATTGCTGCTAAACTGCTGCTTTGAATATTCTGCTGATTTGCCTGCAGTTTCACAAGCTTCCCTTCAATGGAGGTTGTGATCGCATAAGCCTCATTAAAACATGGTTGTAGGCACGCTTTTAAGATTTCTTCCTTATGCCAAGCGACATCCACCTGTTCCTTGAGCACCTTTGCCTCCTGAATCCATGCGAGCCTCTGTGTAAGGGCAATCGTCTATGCAGTCCCTTTTACTTCATTATACTTCTGTTGTAGCTCGCACGCCTCTATCTCCAAACACTCTACATTCAGGTCCTCTTGTAGGGTAGTTAGGACCTCGAATGACTATTCAAACAGCTGCATGCAGTCTTCCACTGCACTGCCAATCGTCGTTGTTGTTGTTGTGACAACGATGGTTCATTGTTCCCTGATTTTCGTCAGAGTTGAAGGCTGAGCCTTCAACTGCAGTTCTACGATCTACAGGTTCAACTCTAGTTGAACCCTGGCCATCTATGCTCTTGCGTCGTGCACCCCTTTGGCTAACTTATGGACACGCACCTCCACTGGTTCTTCTGCTTGAATGTCCAACTTTGGGACCATCCCACAGGCTTCCTCCATGACCTGCATTATCTGTTTATTTTTCTCTATTGCTTCATTGCGTTGTAGCCCCAACTATCAATGTTGATGCGTTTCTTGCTCATCACCTGCAGAGCCCGATTTTCACAAGCCCTGTGTACCACGGTGACACCATCCTGTAAGAGGTAGAGCATCTCCCAAGGTAGCATGGCCATGTTCAACCCTACCCCTTTTAGATTGCTAACCATAGGCATGTTGGCCTCATTTTCTATGGTGAGTGCCCTGTCAGGTAGCAGTACCGCATTGGTCACCCTTGTGCGCAACATCTCTTCAGCAGCTACAGCGTCGATCGGGAGGTTGGTGGACACTGTGCCAACCTATGGGGTGTACCTGCAACTCTTGCAACTCTATCCTAAGAGCCCCCAATACCAACTGTTGTTATTCTTCAAATTGTTGGAGGGCCTCCGCAGTGACATCCTTGACCATTTCGCCAATTTCATGCAAATCCCCCTCAATGAGGGTGATTGGGTCGAAGGACATCTTAGATGCCTTGGTTTTCTTTCATGGCACTTTCTACTCTCACGGTCGTAGATGCTTGAGTTGGGCGGATGTCGTCTGCGGGTTCACGTCACCTTGTTCAATCTATGTTTCTGCCTCAGTGTTGGGCAAAGGTGACTTCCCCCTGTTTTCTATTGTTCTGCTACTTTTGCAGCATCGTGCACTGCCTGTGCTTTAGCCTCTACTTCCTCTTTCCTGCACTTCTCTACTAGTTGCGCCATTCAAAGCATTGTCTCTTCCTTCTTGCACTACGCGACAGACTTGTCCGTTTCCACCGCGAAGCCAGCTGGAGTGTGCCACTTCGGCGGCCAAGACTCAAGGACTATGAATATGACATCGCCAGTCGCCAGGTATAGCAAGTTGTGCCATGTCTTTGTAGATTCCTTCCACTCCCTAATGAAAACATGGTGGAAATCCACTTTGAACTCTGCAAATCTCTGCAAACTGGCATAGACTATGGGTGATAACCACGGCTTGTGATTAATCCCCATATGGATATTCATATCCATTAATATCCAAAATATCTTTCTCTCCTTTATCCGCTGCACATCCTTGGTCGCCCACATCGAAGCATACTCCGCTGCCTCTGCAAGGTCTGATGCGACTGAAGCAAATTAGCTGTCTTTGGGAAGCTCCCATGCCACTAGTACTATCGACAACAGGAGCCATGCATAATGAATGTTTTTCCCTGCTCCTATGCCTCGCAACAATTTGCAAGGAACTTGCCGCATAGATAGTTCACCCAGTTGAACTAGACTCCTTCCGCACATTGGGCTGCTAGTGCAACTATGGGTGCAGGCACCTCATCCACGCAGCACTTCCGCATCACCTTCCCTGCCAGGATTTGTGTCGTGACCTTAATGACAGGGTTGTTAATGCTGGAGACGGCGTATCCTCACTTCTTCTTTTCCGACTTAAACCTCTTCTTCATGGCTTCCGCGAGGGCCAACTCGCCACCTTTTCCTTTGGAAATATTAGCTGGATCCTCCCCTGAGTAAGGTAGCTGTGTAATTCTGTGAATCAGATGATCTGTGATGGGAATGGGCTCCTCCATCCACAAGAACCCATCATGCACCAGGCAAAGAAGCTGCCTGATGATGAAAACGACCACTGGGGCGCGATGGTAATGCGGTACCCAGAGTAGGTTTAGTAACCCAGTTTTTCTCTACACCTCTGAGCCATGTGCGTGGATCCAATTGGATTGTTCCAGCAGTCTCATCAATCCTCCAGCACATTAGCTTCATAGTCGCTAAATTCGGGAACTTCTCATGTATTGCGAGGTCCTAATCTTCAAACTTCAACACAGGAACTTGCCCCAAGTGCGGTCCCTCAAAAACAAGATCGTCTTGGAGCAGCAGAGTTTGTAGAGAGCTCTTTCTCTCATCTATATCCTTCGGCACCTTGGCTTTACACTTGCGCGGAGGAACATATTCATGGAACCAGGTAATAGGGTCAACACCCTGGGTTTCAACTTCCATCTCTACATCCTCCTCCTCCACCAAGATTTCTTCAGACTCCTCCTCATCGGCCTCCATATTAATGGACTTCTCCTTTTCCTGCAAGGTGAGCTTGGTCCTTAGTGGATTTTCGGGTGAGACATGCACCGGGATCATGGCCTGCTTATCCTTCTTAGGTCATAGTGTTCTACGTGATTTGGGGACCTCAACTATTGCTCTAGCGCTCTCCAGGGCTTCCACCTCCACAACTTCCTGCACAGCTTCCTCAGGTGTCAACATCATGTTAGTCATGAGGTCTTGTGTCTCCTTCGACAATGTTTCAAACACTAAACTTTCTCTCAAAGCCTCAAAGTTTGAAAGGTCCATACACACTTGATAGTGCAACAGTTTAGTTCTCAAAATGCCAAGTGTTTTTTGTTGGACAACCACTTTTAATCTATAGGGCCTTTTGAATTTGAATTCGACCGTTCCCCCTACATTCAATCCATTAATGCTAAATTGGTGGCATATTTTCAAGAATCTATCCCATAAAGTTTGCCTTAAATTCCTGCCACCCATTCTATTTGGCCTCAAACCAACCATCAAATCGTGAATAGTGACTTTAACAGTCACTTTCCGGTAGATCTACGCGCCAGCGCAGATGTCTTTGCGATGTCGCGGGCCCTGTGACACTTCGCTACTTTGCGCAGTCCTGAAATCACGCAGCTCCTAGGCAGTGTGGTTTATAGTCTCGCGCCTTCTTTCAGCTACGTGGAGTGCTAAGACTATGCTTTTATCGACTAGTCAAATGGTTGAGCCACCTGAGTATGGCTTCAAACGACTTCCATTCACTTTCCCTGGGAAGGGATCTCCATTCAACTTAACCAACTAGACCACGCCACCATCGGTAATCTCCTTAATAACATAGGGCCCCAGCCAATGCATTTTGAGTTGCCCTAGAAATTTATCAAACTTACTGTCATACAACAGCACCAAGTCATTCACCTTAAAGGTGCGCAGCTTAATATGTCGATCGTGCCATGCCTTTTTGCGCTGCTTTTGGACCTGCTGGTGAAATCTAGCCAAAAATTTGTCTTCTTACAGCTCATCCAACTACGCAAGCCTCTCTTCTAGGGCTCCGTGATCTGTCATATCTATGAGCACTGCTATGCATAGACTAGGCATGATGTATTCCATAGGCATCATAGTTTCAACCCCGTATACTAGCCTAATGGGTGTCTAATCTTGTTAACTTCTTGCATGTTGTCTGATAAGCCCATAATACTGCACGTATGTGTAGGTCCCAATCACTTCGTTGAGCATTTCATACCTTGGTCAGCTCATTTTCAAGCACTTTGTTAAATGCCTCCGTTGTCCTGTTAGCCTGTGGGTGATAATGTGTGCTCTTTTGATGATAGACTTGAAATTCTTCCATCAGTGCGCTAATCGTCTCATTCAGAAAGTGTGTATCCCAGCCATTCATCAATATCTTTGGGCATCCAAATTGCGTTAATACATGTTCAAATAGAAACTTTGTGGCAGTCGTTCCTGTGAAATCCTTCACCAACTGCACTTTTGCCCAACGATTCAAGTACTCCGTCACAGCGATAATGTACCTCGTGCTTGTCTTTCCTTGAATCAGTCTTACAAAATCTATTGCCCACTTTTCAAAAGGTTGCAATGTCATTTGTGGATTCAAAGGCATCTCATCCCTCGACGATGGCCTACCTGTTCTTTGACATACATTGCACACCTTGCAATATGCTTTTGAATCCTAATGAAGGGTTGGCCACCACAACCCTGCACATCGAATCTTCTGTGTGGTTTCTCTCCCTAAATAATGTCCACATGGGGTGCCCCCATGAGTGTCTACGAGGATGCTGCTTCTTTCAAATTTAGGTACATACCTTCGCAGTATTTCATCATTCCCCATTTTGTACAAATTCCCAGCAATGACAGAGAAATCTATCACACGCACCACTGGTTCCTCCTTTTATTGGACAGAGTATCCTTTCGGCACAGTTCTAGTTGTTAGGAAGTGTATTATATCCTCGAAATGTCCATCCATGACACACATAACAAAAAGTTGTGCATTATGTAATCCTTCCTCCAAATTAGGAGGCTCCTCTCATGTCTCGATGCGGGATAGGTGGTTTGGTCCCGTATTCAATCATCCAAGCTTCACAAGAACTTCGAAATCGTATTCCTGGAATAGTAAAATCCATCTGTAGATGCACCCCACCAACACAAGCTTATTGACCAGGTATTTTAATGAGTACAAGTGCACCTGCTCAAGTCATGGCTTTTCTTCATAGGCCTGCATCCATGTGCATGGATCATTCTTCCCATCATACTTGTCTGTCAGTCGCATCTTAGGCTTCCCAAATTCGCACCAATCATCAAAACTACCCTTGTGCATACCCCACCATCTTGCAGGTGTAGCGCACAGTGTAGGTTTTAAACCCTTACAGAAATTACCTGCATACAAATTCTAAAACACAGAAAATAAAAAATGCGAGAGCATAACACATAAAACACATATACACAGATATTTTCCCCTGGATCCCAAAACCGGGACTACCAGATTGA
>APFE031031638.1:178628-201834 GCA_000404065.3 Pinus taeda | reverse complement strand
AACAAGGTTAAGGCATACCTAATTCAAACTAAATCCCGCCCAAATGAAGGAGACTTTGTTTTGAGTGATTTGTTCAAGGGCGACACGACTAATTCTAGCTTCCAACAATAAATGTAAATATTGTCCCGTTCTCACTCTTTTTTGAATATATAATTTTTTTGTCTTTTTCTTTAAGCTGGAAAAGGAAAAAATAATGCTATAATATAGTAGAAAGAACGAGTATCAGTGAAACAAATGATCTAGTTCCTAGGATTAGAACAATCCTATGCTCAATGCAGGGAGGTGAAAACTGGTCAAGAACACTCAAAGGTGTATTCCTTCCATGAGTCTGGGTGTGTCAAGTAGTCAAAGGTATGCAAGGTTGATTTTGCAGTCATCATGGTCAAAAGTTGGCTTAAACATGAGTCCAAGTGAAGCCGGCTCTAGGCCAAAAGGTGCAAATAGTCAACATGCAATGCAGCAGTAACTCTCAACACAAAGGAGCCTCCAGGGTATAAGGTCAGAACAAAGCGAAGAAGCTAAGAGGAATGAGTCTTCAACGCATAAGTCATGGCAGGACTACAGAGGACTCCCGAGCCTACTCAAATTGAAGCAGCATGGGCAACAAATGTCAGTGAGGTGCTACCTACAATGCCCATGTAAAGGATGGTTCTACCATCATGTCAAGATTTAAAAAATCGGCGAGTGAAGATGGCTTACGAACCATAACACGATGGGATCGACCCTATGGCAGATGTATCGATAGATGGAGGCTAGTATGCATGATGCAACGGAAAAATGATGTCCATAACCTATATGCCAGTGAAAAAATGATACCTGCCATGACGGGTCACCAGTCATGGAACCGTCTCGAAAAAGTCAAAAATGTCGAAAATGTCCTGAAAAGCAAACCATTCTCGACACTCCAAAATCCCAAGTTAAAAAGTCACATGAGACCAAACAAAATGAAATTTTGAAAAAAAATTGCATTTTCAAAACTTATAAAAGGGATTTTGGACTCACCATTTTTACCAATTGAGTTGGAGAGCAAATATTTGGAGCCAAAGGAGCAAATTTCTCATGTGCCAAATTCGACCATTCAAATTCTTCAAAATCTTCCAGGTAACTCTTACACTTAGCTTGCAATTCATTGTGACTAGTTTTAGGATTTTTTATTGATGTTTCACCGTTGAACTATTGTTCAAAATTTCACCGCGGCGTATAAGCGGGTTGATAATATGAAACCCGCGTACACGCGGGCCCTATACGCCACTATGTATACAGTAACCCGCGTATACGCCGTGAGCTAATTTTAATCAAAAACTAATGGTTGAAACTCAATTTTTTCTCAGGATGCCGCTCACATGGCGTGAAAGAGAACATGCAGCGGTGGATAATGAAGTTATGAATGATCCTGAAGCCTTGGATGCTTTACATGGATGCGGCTTGCTCAAATTCTTCAAATTGCCGAACATGAAAGCCAATGTACAACTGCTTGAAATGCTCATTGACTATTGGGATGTCGAGGAGGAAGCCTTCATGATTGATCAAATGCCACTCAGAGTAGAAGTGGAGGATATTTATTTTATCACGGGTCTTTCCTGAAGGGGAGAGGTAGTACAGTCCTGGGGCAGGACACGGAGCAGTCTCACTATAGAGGACTATGTACAGATATACTGCCCAGGACATCCCAAGAAAGTTGGGAGCTAGATCTCTATTGCACACTGGCGAGTTTATCGCCGAGGATCATCCTGTTCACCATAGCTCGAGTGAATGGATCGTCCTCTCTACATCAGGCATCATGGCTCACCATGAGCGTGGCAGTGGATTGTCTCACTATTGTGTTTGACAGGTGTACTCCTCTTCTGGCCAGCATGAAGAGCCAACTCACTTCTATTAAGAGGGGACATACCAAAAATTTTGGCTATGGAACTATCTTGTGCACTTTCTTCTTCGAGAGGATTCCCGCACTCTGCCCCAGGGTAGCAGTTTCCATTAGCACCCCACGCGATCCACGCATGGGCCGGTGGGTTGATCTGATGAAACGTCTGGGGGGTGGGGAGGTTCCTAGGACTACTTTTAATGATGAGTTCTTCACCTTGTGGGATCAGCAGATCATCGCCGTAGACGACTACCCCTATGCTGGGCTGGACTTCCGAGGAGATCCTGACCTAGCATTACCGCCAAACGCAGCATGGGGCGAGATTGGTAAGGATTTTTTGATTTTATGATTTTTTTGGATTTTTCAAATATAATGATGCATTTTGAAAAATATTTTTTGATGAGATTCAAATGACTAATATAATGATCATGATCCAGATATTGGGCCAGTATGACCAGATGGACTCCGGCGGCACAGACGACGCGGCCGAGGAGCCGAAGAGGCGGCTGCTGAGACGGAACAGACTCTACACAACGTCCAGCGACACCTGACGAGACTGAGCTGTCGAGTACTGATGGCTGCTATAGAGGACCTTCTTGAGGATATGCAGCATCATGTGGTTGGCATGCCACGTGACTGGGTTCGCACTTTTTGGCGTATAGCCAACGCGATAGTTACCTACTTGGCCGCTCATCCTGAGCCGGGGCATTAGATATGCCGGACATGATTATGGGCATTTGAGTCCCAATTTTGTATATTTTTTGACAACATATGTACACTCGAGATGCTTTTTTGATGATATATATATATATATATAGTTTGAATTTTTGATGCTTGATTTTATTATGATGAATGATTGATATGCCAGTCTAATGCTTGATTAGCGATAGAATCAACTAACCAATTATGAGATCTTGGAATGTGCAAATACTTAATATAAACAAATGATCTTTGTAACAAACTCACCCTTAAATACTGGCGATATAAACATGGATCCCTTACCCGATAAATGTTATTTAATTGAGACACTACCAATTGAGAATCGAGATAAACTACCAACGAGTCGATATCATAAGAGATTGCTTCGGATAGTAAATTCAGTATACTCAACCATATTATTTGAAGCAGGAACAATGCATACGCCTCTTGATACCATCAATTAACCAGTTGGATAACAGAGTACCCAAGTTGCAGAAGCGAGATTCTGAGTGTGATGGCTAGCACCATCGCCGAACCAAAAATAGACCAAGTCATCCATCAACACCTATAACAGCAGACCAAAAAGTGTTGACATCACAAAAATCTCGATGATATATGTACAAATATACATAATATACAAAGAAGCCATTGCCTAACTCCTACTTAAGCAAAGTACTTCTTTAGGTAGAGCCTGTTTTGGGGCTCCGCCAGCTTGTTTCCCTCAAAATCGATTAACTCATACAACCCTTTTTCTAAAAATTGTTTAATAATGAAAGGAGCGTACCACATAGGCTTAAACTTGCTTTCCCCCAAGGTGTCTTTATCTTGGTCATAGACCAAGACAAGGTCACCTTCAGAAAAGACTCGAGGGCGGACAAATTTATCATACTGTGTTTTGACCCTTTTCTTATGAGCCTCATTCATCGTGGTAGCATCTCAACGCTGCTCATCGAGATGTTCCAAGTGAAGGAGGCGCTCTTTGAGATTCAAAGTCTCTGGAAGGAGCTCTACAGCTAACTTAAGAGATGTAATTTCACATTCAATCGGAAAGATAGAGGTCTGGTATTCCCAAAGAGCCAAATACAACATAACGTGCCAATTGGACCGATTTTTGTCGATTGTCCATTGGAGTATCATCTTAAGAGTTTTATTGAATGCCTCGCCCTGTCCATTGGCCTGAGGATAATACAGAGACGAATGCTCTTGCCGGAAACCTAATTTAAGAGCCAATTCAGACATCAGTTGATTCTGGAAGTGACTGCCATGATCAGTGACAATCTCTCTCAGGACACTGAATCTTGAGATAACCTGATTGAAAAGAAACAAAGCTGTCGTGTCACTATTGTTTTTATAAGTGGGCATGGCCTCGGCCCACTTCGTAAAGTATTCTACAACCACAATAATATACTTGTGATTCGCCACTGAAGGAGGATTACAAGTTGTAAAATCAATACCCCACTTAGTAAAAGGACCAACGGTGACAATGAGAAAAAGAGGAGTTGGATGAGCACGCATCTTTCGAGTAAAGATCTGACAAGGGTGATAGAATTTGACCGCTTCCACACAGTCTTTGAAAAGTGAAGGCCAAAAATAGCCAGCACGTAAGATGCACTGGGTTGTAGCAAGCCCCGATAGATGACCACCACAAGCTCCACTGTGGCAATCATTAAGGACAAACTCTGCTTCCTCCAAGGTTAAACAACGCTGAAGGATTGAATCAACCCCTCTACGGTATAAGGTATCACCAATGATAACATAATTTTTAGCCAGGTGACGTAATTTACGAAGTTCATCCTTGGAGAAAGTAGAGGGAAAATTCGAAGTCTGGAGATAGACAATGATATCTCCATACCAAGGGTCGAGTGAAGAGATGAGGAATAAATGTTCATCTAGAATACTTTCCTCATAAACCATATCCTCTCCACAAGGCAGCTTAGAAATTAGCTCAGCAAAAACCATGGATTTCTTGGACTTGGCCGACAAGAAATCGAGATCGAATTCTTGCAAGATATAATAACGGAGCCACTAGACAGCATGAACAACTGCCAAGGCCAACTTCTCAACTGGAGAATAGCAAAATTCAGGACCTATTAAGCCTCGACTCAAATAATAAATCACATGCTTGGTGAGAGCATCATCCTTCTGAACTAGAACCATACCAATGGTTGATTCTACTGCAGCGAGATATAAAAGGAAGTCTCTGCCATAATCCGGTGGACTCAAAAGTGGGGTAGAGACTAATGCTTTTTTCAAAGCATCAAACGATCGTTGCGCAAAGTCGTCCCATACAAATGGAACTCCTTTCCGTAACAAACGCATGAACCCTTTATTTATCTCAGCATAGTTCGCTATAAACCGCCTTAAGAAATTAGCCTTCCCTTGAAGACTCTGAAGTTGACGAATTGAGCATGGGGGAGGCAACCGAACTATTGCCTCAACCTTGAAGGGATCAACCCGAATCCCTTCATTTGACACAATGAACCCTAACAACCGACCGGACGTAACTGCGAAAGTGCACTTGTTGGGATTCAACTGGATTTTATAAAAACGACATCGCTCGAAAACCATTCGAAGGTGGCTAGGGTGATCAGTTCTCTTTCGAGAAAGAGCAGCGAGATCATCTAAGTACGCTTTGATGACATGCTTGATGTCGTGGAAAGCATATGACATGGCCCACTGAAAGGTAGCTCCAACATTTTTAAGACCAAAAGGCATATTTCTATATGCAAAGGTACCCCAGGGACATATACAGGCTGTCTTATGTTGATCTTCACGACGGATAGAAATTTGATTATAACCAGAGAATCCATCCATGAAGGAAGAAATCTCATTACTCGCACACTCGTCGATAATCTGATCAATGAATGGCGTGGGGTAATTATCTTTAGGACAAGCCTTGTTTAGGTCCCTAAAATCGATGCATACTTGGATTGTTCCTTTCTTTTTATCCATAGGGATTGGATTAGAAGCCCAATCAGTAAGAGGAACAGGGTATATGAAACCCACCTTTAGCAGCTTCTCTACTTCCGCTTTGATAGCTGCTGCTTTCCTAGGGTTAACTGGCCGAAGCCTTTGACGAACTGGTTTGGCGTTTTCATATATCTTGATCTCATGTTAAGCTATAGATGCGTCAATGCCAGGCATTTCTTCATAAGACCAAGCAAATACATCCCGAAATTCCTTGAACAGGTCGGTGTAAATTTGAATCTCTTCAAGGGAACACTCAATTCAGATGAAGAGATTCTCGATCATGTTAGGGTCCCTAGAGATGTTTATAGGTGTTGTTTTTTAAATTACTGACATATTACCTTCGGCACGAATGTGTGCTGGAGCCAAAGGGTTTGACACCGTACAAACATCACTAGTACAGAGCTCGGAGAATCTAGATTATACCTCTTGCAATGGAGGAAGAAAGTATGAACGATGGTGTAAATCTTCCCAAGGTCGATCTATACCCATCATTGCTTCAAGAAATGCTTCTTCCGAAGGTAAAACTGAATCTCAGCAGTCCAAAGCAGAGGTAGAATCAAGGCTCCAAGAGGGGGCCACATCACCATCTAACTCTTCTTCAAAAAAAGGAGTAGAATGGTCATCTGCAGAGTTGATGATACACTGATATCTAAGCTTAGCTGCGGATATAGGAAATGCCATTCCATTACCTTGTCCTTCAACTAACGTGGTTGTAGGTGAAGGCAAGGTCCAAGGGTTTGAAAAATAACGAGTCCGAAAGAACTCTTCTAGAGAAGAATCCTTAGATGACGAAATGGCATTGATTTTAGCGATAGGAGAGGGAAACTCAAAAGTACCCATCAATGAGGAATACATCCCTACTCCTAGATTCTCAGTAGGTGGATGAGGGTTATCCACTAAAGGAACAGTAGAGTTGGAGCTTGCTTGATGATCAATTGGACAATAATCCAATTGATCAACCTTCACAATTTTCCCGTCATAAGGAAAGCAAATGACACGAAATAGAGTTGAAACAACGGTGTCCATTTCGTATACCCAATTCCTTCCTAGGAGGAGATTATAGTCTAGGTTAGCATCTACGAATTCTACTTCAATATTAACGACCTTCCCCACAACACATATAGGAAAGGCCAGGATAATCCCATGTGGCTTATGAGAATGGCCATCGAATGCAGTCAAGACGGTAGGTGAAGGAATAGCCGAAGGCGATCTAATAGCCTTCCAACATGACATTGACATCACGCATGTGGAATCCCCTTCATCAATGACAGTACGAAAAATGTTAATTTTCCGGTATGTAGACTTTATTTGAAAAGCCATATGATGAGGGAGTCGCTTTTTTACATTTAACATGTTGAAAGTGAGCACTAAAGAATTAGTTGGATAGACTGCCCCAATCGCAGAAAGTAAAGCACTTCTCTGAGCCAGACACAACTGGAGAACCTCTAAAGCAGACATAGTTCACAGACTCTGAGCCAGATCCTCCACAATGGAGTAATTCTGGGCAACCCTAGCATTAGGATGAATAGTCGCGCATTTAGTGGAACCTTTTGGTATCCGTGGTATAGTCTCAACAGGGGGTCGCTCAATATGAAGGTCAATACTTCCGGGAATAGCCTTATCCTTGGAAGTTTAGGCTTCACCATAATCACGTGACTGAGTAGCCCCATGGACGTTAGAACCCATAATGAAAACATTCGATGATTTTTCCCCTTCCTGGTTGCCCCCTGCGGAGGTTCCAGGGTTTGAACTCGCGCCAGCAAGAAGTTGTTGCCCTTGGGGAAAAGGGTTGGTTAACATAGCTTGGGAACTAGAAGTCCCTTGCTGCCCTAACAAGCACTGAGCATCTACAATCTTGGGGCAAAGATGAGTTAAATGGTCTCCACTGCACAACTTGCATGGAAACTTGACTTTCTTTTTTGACTCATTTCTACAATCACCAGCATTATTGCCGAATTTATTTGCATCAGGCTTCCCATCCTGGTTCTTTTTCTTACCTCGTCCTTTCTTTTTCCCATTGGAATTTTGATTTCCTTTGGGGTTATCAGATTGGACGAAATTAATTGAAGAAGTTTGGGAAGCCATAGGGTTAGACGATGTGACTTGGTTATTAGAAGCAGTTTGTAAAGACAACTACTACAATTGATTTAACAAGTTCACCGTATTCGTGTCTATCGACCCAACAATACCATCCACATGGGGACCTGGCTTTGGCTTAGCTACGTCAACCTTAGACCTAGGAGCATTCGAAAAGTACTTTTGTAGGATCCCAGACTGAGAGTAGATCAATTCTAATTACTGGGCCCTAAAAATGGCTTGCTCCTCAGAATAGACTCCAGACATGGAGACATCCTTGGAGATCTCAGGTATTAAAGATTTCAAGAACCACTCGAGACAGTACTCTGGAGGGATTTCGGCTTTAATGAGCCTCTTTCTCCGCCTCCATTCCTAAATATTATCAAAAATGTGAGTTGCCCTATCTTGACAAAAAGTGGCCAGTAGTTCGGTTCTAGCGTCATATCGAACGGGCAACTGAAAATGGTTTAAGAAAATATTGGCTAAGTCGGTGAATGATGTAAAGCTGCCCCCAGGAAACTCTATATACCATTTGGCTACATTACCAGTCAAGGTGTGTTGAAATAATCTCAACCTAACCGAGTCATCGATCAGGGAGTTCAATGAGCACCACAAGTGGAATATGTTTACATGGTCGCCTAGGTCCTCACCACTCTTCCTTTCAAATTTTGGAATGTCCGAAGGGAGTTTAGTTGGGACCGGAGGCCAGGCCAGATTGTACTTGATTGGGTCGTTAGTTAACTTAGTGAGATCTGGCAAGTTCAACGTTTCCAAAAACGGAAGTCTAGGAGGAGGTTGGGGATTCCACCCTGACTGGGCGGAACTCCCAAAGCTCTGAAAAGATTGGCCTGGATTTTGGAAGGTACCAGGCTGCTCGAAGTAACCAGTAGAACCCGCTGAACCAAAAGGCAAGCCTTGTGACCCAGCAAAACTCGGAATTTGACCAACTCCGGTCGTATATCCACCATACCCAACAAAGTTTCCTCCTAAAGGATTATAAGGAGTTGATAACCCTTGATATGGATTCCAAGCCGAAGCGAGGGGAGGAATACTTTAGAATGAACTAACCATGGTATATGGCCTATTCCCATATTGGCTGTAAAATGGATTCCTAGTTCCAGCACTACTAAGCCCAGGGTTATTCCAACCTTGGAAAGGATTGCTGCTTTGTCCTATAGAAGAAAAAGGCATGGATCCTATCGTTGGGTTGGAATGTGGTATATGACCACTTCCGAACGGAAAACCTTGGAACGAAGCCGATCCACTCATCATGTACGTGGCGGCCCCGAACGGAGCTGAAGGAATGCCTTGTGAATGGGCACCAAATGGGAAGAATCCAAAACCAAAAGCATTGGTTTGGGAATTTCCACTCGTGGATGGAATGGAGGTAGACCCAACAAAAGATGTGCTAGCAAAAGATCCGAATAAAGAGACGGAGGGGATGGAAATAGTTCCTCCCCCTTATAGAGATATGGGAGTTTGTACAGTCGTAGCACTTCCAGTAGTGGTCATCGAAGGTAAGCGCGTAGCGTAACCTGGACTTGATGGTCTATGCGTCAGAGTCCCAATGTATTATAATACGTGTGGATGACTAGACGGTAGGGGAGAATTAAGAGCCGCTAATGACTCTGAAAGTTCTTCTACCTCTATGTTATCTTCCGCTTGTAAGCGAACTCGAGAAAGAACTGGAGTGTTCCACTCTTGTTCCGTGGAAGTACCAAGCCTTGCTTGAATACTAATGCCCCCGAGAGGAGGATCAATCCCCGATGCGTCAATTGCCATGGGACAAAACCCACCGGTATTATTACCTCTGCGCCTTCTCGGAGAAGGCTCTAAACTCGGTGGTGAAATACCACGAAGTCTTCGAGACCGTCTAGGAGATCGGTCAGTCACTTTGAATTTCTTGTTTAAAATCTAACTAAAGACTCAAAAAATTGAAAGCTAGGCCGACTAAGAGCACAAAGCACCCACTATAAAGTCTCCAAAGATACAGCCAATCAAACAACTTCCAAGTATTTCTACTCCAGGTGATTAGGATCGGACACCAAAATACGAGAAAGTGAAATAAGGGGCCTTTCGAAGATAGTCTGGGATGATGAGGGTCGAGGCCTATCACCGAAGGTAACAGAGGAAGTTATGCTGACCTCCTAACAACAGCCTACGCCGGTGCAAGCCCCAAGCTTCGCAAGGGTGCCCTCCAGTAGTATGGTCGAGATTGATACAACGTCGACCTCAGGTGCCATGAGATTCCCCTTCGCAGCCACCTATGTAGTTCCCTAGGAGTAGCAACTATGGATACCAACTTGTCGCAGAAGCCAGGCAGAACAGTTGTGAGGTAAGTTCGGACAAGTAGGAGAGGGGGTATCTCTCTTCCCTGTCTTCACAGATCCTCGTGCTTAACTCCCAGATCCGGAGCTTTCTTGGTCTTCCTAACGCTATTGGATTTTCTCTCGTTATTCAGACTCCTATGTTTGACATTTAAATGGCCTTAGAGAGTTAACTCTCTACTCGCCTAATCCAAGGCCCTAAAATCCTAAAACTTGTTGGTGTATTTAACTTAAAAGAAAAATTTCTAGTGAATTATAGTTAGCGCTTGATGTTAAAATGGGTTGTTCTTTAAGTCAGGGGATGATGGAAGTGAAACTAGTGGTGTTTTTTCGACGCAAAAGAAATTAATAAAACGTGACTATATGCATGTGAACTTGTCTTTGTTTTTCGATGAAGAGTAATTTCTATAGGGTTCAAGGAAAACTTCTAATGAAACAAACTTTTCTTTTCTTTTGGTCAATTCACACTTCACACTCACAAAACTTAACAAAACTATGTATGCCTAAAGAGATGCAAATCTATCCTAATACAACAACTATATGCTTGATGCAAGATTCAAAACAACTCTAAAAACAAGAAATGAAAGTTGCTTTTCTTATCAAATTTTCTTTTGCCACTTACAATGTCTAGATGGAATATGAAATACTACCATTCATTTCATCTAAACACTAAAAACGAAACTCAAGTCAAACATAAAGCACTTTCATTCACTAAAACGAAACTAAATGAAAAACAAGTTCAAGAAAGCAAAACAAAGTCTTTCAAAAAGTTTTCTTCAAAGTAGCAACAAAAAAGTCTTTTCAAAAATGCTCTCAACAAAACTGAAACTTTACGATTGAAACAATAAGCAACAACAACTTTTTCAAGCTAACACCATACAGTGGATGACAACTCAACAAAAACAAATGTGTTTAAAGATGCTTTTTAACAATCGAAAGCAACAATGAAAGCTTTGGTAACAAAGACCAAAAAAGATCAAAAAGACCATTTCGAGAAAGTATCAATTGACAACTTTGATGAAACAAAGAAGTGGATGGTCACAAAAAGCGGTTTTGTCAAGCAAACAAAAAGTCACCAAAAACCAAATCCAACACAAAGATTGATAACAATCTTTCTGCTCTGATAAATCAGAGCAGCCAAGATTCCAACAAGAAATCTTGCATGCTTTTAGCAAAAAAATGATGACTCTTGCAAACACAAAACAAGACCAATACTCCTTACAATCAGAGAGAAATCGGAGTAAGACAATTGTTGTAAAACAAACAACTGATACTGACAAAATGATTGTTTCAAACAGAATCAAACGACCAGACAAACCTTCAGAGACACAAAAATTTATAAATCTTGAAAGTTGCAATATATACACGATTGTACTTATGTGCAGATTGCGTGTATACGCGGTTGTGCCTGAGGAAACCTACGTATACGCGGGTTTACTTTAGGAAACAAGCGTATGTACGCTTCTGTAACTAAGGAAAACAACGCATATGAAAGATTTCAAGAAAAATAAAAAATCAAACTGAAGAAATTGGCAAAACTTAGAATTCAAGAATAGACCAGATAGTAATAGCCAACCAACAAGCAACTGAGCCCTGATTGGCTTGACAAACACCCAAACTTGGAACAACAAGAGTGTTGTCCCGAGTGGAGTCACCAATTCTGTTGAGGGATTTTCTCCCCTAGGGCTTTTGGGTGGAAACCCTAGCAGACTAAAAGTTGTCTAAATAGAGAAACACACATTCACACAACCATTATGCTATAATAAGCAAATTCTAAAGTAAGAAGAGCGTAGCTCAGGTCCTACGTTCGAGAAGTTCCTCAAGGGTCCAGACCCTTCTTCAAGTCCCTTTCGCTCCTTTGTCCTGTAAAACAACCAATTCCAAAGAATACAATAGTATATGGACAAAGACTTATAAAGAAATCATCTTTATGTTATAAAAGAAGGAAGTTAGGTATGAACTTTAAACAACCATTCACATATGAAATTTAAGCATGAACATCATAAACATAAAGAAGAAGCATATCAGGAACGAAGACATGTTTCTTTATTATAGACAAATAGAATGTACAAAAGGAGTAATATCACCTGAGTAACCTTTCACAGGCTCCAAGCAAAGCTTCCTTCCGAATCCGTCCAGCCTCAAGCCTTTAGCATATCTCCTTCCAAGACTCACTCCATGATGCCATAGCTAGTGGATGAACATCAACACACAAGGAAACAAGGGTTTCCTATACAAATGGGGGAAGTGCAGAAGGCACAAGGGTCTTTAGACCTGGTCAGGGGAAAAATCTCAGTATAATAACCTTTCTCTCTCTTCTCTCCTCCTTTAGGCCTTCCCTTTGATGTCTTTTTATACCACTCCCAAAGTAGTTTTTTAGTTAGGAGTTGGTTGGGAACAGTTGGACCACGGGCACTAATAGGTGATCAACAGGTAAAACCCACGATCTCCGCCCAAAAATAAGGAGTTTTATATTTTTTTAAGTGTTTTAATACATATACATGGGTTGGGTATATGCCTACCCGCGTATACACGCGTTTAACTCAGGGTAATGTCACGTACAAGGAATAAAACACTGTTTTTTAGATTTGGGACCAGGTCTGGAAGGATGAGTTGCCCTAGGCCATGAGTGCAGCATCACAAACCATAATAGTGAGATTTGGAGCTATAACACCTATGTGATGATGAGAATACAAGCTATCACATGAATCAAGTTTCTTTCACTTCACCATGCCCCAAATGGTTTCATGCATTCACAATGTTGGCATCCCTTTTACATTCTTGTGATGACCATGATCCCTGCGTAATTTTTCTCTAGTTGCAGGGGGGTGGTCCATCATGTTTAGCTCAAGGGGAACTTGGTTCCATTTATTAGAGCATTCACAAGATTGTTCAAATGAATTTTTCTTCGTTCATTTCAAATTGGGAATATGATATTTTAACAAACTCATTAGATCATTCCCCCATCTCAGGTGACTGTCATGTAGCTTATCATTTTCCCAATAGTACATTCAATGAAAATTACTTTCTGTTCTCTAAACTTCATTGTTTATCATCTTTCTCCTCATATTTCTATCAAGCGTTTAAGGCACTTTGGCCTGAACTGATGCTTATGGCAAGTCCTCACTGTCTTGGCATGAATGATGAGAATGATCAGATTTATTTTTCTGTACAAAATTCCCATCATGATCCCATCTCTCCAATCAGAAAGCCATATTTTCACAGGTCATAAGACCTTCCAAACAACCATTATGAATTTCACGATCCAATCGCTCAATGGCTAGAACAATCTTACTTGGTGAGCCATGTTGCAGGAAACAAGCTTCAATCCTTCCTCGCAATCGCTAAGAAGGCCATTTCAAATGAACACACACTCGCAAGAGGCTTCCTAGGTTTATTGAATAATAGTATTCATCGAAAAGGTAAGAGTTTGTAATTGGTGGCCGTGACACATTTTTCTGCCCACAAGAAAGACCATCCTTTCCGTGTGCAATATTTTCAAGCTTTTGTATTTTCTGTTGCACATAATTTGTTATCTATTTAATCACTTGTATATTTGTGGTTGTAGGTTAGGATCGATTACAGTGGCTTCACTGGAAATTTCATGTCACGTAATCCTTATTGTTTAGCGTAGGTGTAGGAGTAGTGTTTGCTTCCTTGCTTTGTTTTTCTTTTTGGTTTGCATGTTTGTTTACTTGCTTAATTGGTGTGTTTTCCGACTTACTTGGTTTGGATTTATTGCTCGCTTGCTTTGTTTACTTATTTTCCTTTCACTTTACTCCTGCTCTTTGCTTTCTTGTTTTATTTTCTTCTTTGTACCCGTAGGTTAGCCTCGAATAAAACAGTTTTTGGCTCTCGAGACAAGTCAAGAAAATATAAGAGGACTTGTACAACTATCAACATTTGGTTATTTCTTGTTCAATGTGTTTATGAAGAGCTTGTTGTCTTCAGTTGATGATACCCTGATGGAAAATATGTTTTGTTCAGAGTGAGTCTTGGTGAAAACACGATGCTTGCACTTTAACTAGTATCACCTACTCTAATAAGTTCATTTGGGTTAACCCTTGTCAGCTCGGTCCAATAGAGTAAGGTGAGGGGAAAAACCTTAAAAAGTGTGTCAGAGGTATATATAAATACTTCTTTGAAGGGAAAACCTCTTTTGCTCTCAATAAGTTGGGATCCCTCTTCTGCATTTGAAATAAATAAGTGCATATGCACAGTTCTTTGAAAAATAAAAAATAAAAATGTGAAAATGAAAAATTAAACAAGGTGAAAGAGGAGAAAGGCTTCCTACGCAGGGAGCTGATGAAAGTAACTCCATCGGGGTACTGACTAGGCTCGTTGGTTGAAGAGAAATGCTTGTGTTCCTACGTGACTCTGTTGGGGTACTATCCAGGCCTGTTGGCAGCGGAGAAACACCAAAGATGAAACTAACTCTAACATTTATATTGCTTGTGCATCTACATAACCCTTATCTCAATCAAAACAAATTAGTTGACTTGGCTTGGAATTTTCACTGAACGATCAAGAGAATAGTAGGGACTGTATCTTTCACCCAAGCAAGTTCTTAAGCCATGAGGATCAAAGAATCTAATAATACTTTCGGAAGGGTCAGACTCACTTTTCATGAAACAAGGTCCATATAGAAAGTTGGAGTTCTACTAGTGTGTTGCTAATGTTGTAGCAGCTACAACCACCCTCCAAAATTTTGGCATGCACCTAAATTTTAGAGTATTCCTTAGTTTTCTCCTTGATGGTCGTAAACACTTAGGCTCATCCCATCAACTCTTGTCGAGTCTTCACACACTTTTTTCTTGATTCACCATCGGTCATCTTTTGGCATGTTGGTTGCTATGTCATGCTTACCAGTTTCTTTTGTCAATTTTGAAGGTTTGTTTTTGTGTGCATGAGTTTTTTTCACTCTGTCGACATCGGTCACATGCACACACAAATTTGTAGACACTGTCACACAAGTTTCATCAATGACGTTCAAAGACATCTCTCAGCTATCACACTTTTCGCTCTTAACCTTTGAGTCAGTCTAACTAAGCACATGTTTGTCTTGTTGTTTTGAGGTATCTTGTCATCGAGTCATGCTAAGTATGTGATCAAAATTTCATGTATGCACAAGTTCACTTGCTTTCACACTAAGTCATTTCCCTTGAAAATTTATCGACTTGACAACCCTCCTTCACCCGAACCCCGATCTTAGTGACCTTTCACTGCTGCCTAGAACTGCACAGAGCTTGAGGCTTTCCTCCTAGCAGCCTACACTGCACAATTCCAGAAATGAGCAAGCTAATTGCTCCCAAAACTACGGAGAAGTTGTCCTATAACCTGATCCATTCTGCTCTTCTCACAATATCACCATCAAGCCCCCACTGGTCAACTGGAAAAAATGACTTGAGCTATGACCTAGGGCTGCACTGATCTCCAAATCTATGCAAAACTTCTCTAACCTAACTGCCTTGCACTTCCTGCGCAAACATTGGGGACAAGCCTCTACTTCCTGTCACTACATTGTCCTAGTAAATTTCTTAGATATGATAGGTAGGATTTACTACAACCCTTCTCTATTCTCCCTCATAAAATTACCTAGATTTTCTTATCACCAACCCTTCTACCTTGTTCTACAATCAGACCAAAAATTACGCAATTATGTCCGGGCCCAGACTTTCTCCCAGAATTGTACAATGTTGATCACCATCTACTGTAGCCCGATCCTAGCGTACTATGGAAAAATGGGCAATTTATTCTGCCAATGCCTCCTGCTTCCCGCTATTTCTTCCCTAGATAAAATGTATAGATCCCAACTACATAACCTACCCAATGCTCCTCTTGAACATTGTGTATATTGGCATAGTAGCTCCCTAACACCCTGCCTGCTCTTCCTTCGGAATGTGTGCAATTCTACCTCCCAAGTGGGTTTTTCCCTGTAGCTATGACTACTATCACTAATTGTGCAAATATTCCTCCCAGTGACATCTACTCAACTTTTCCCGATATTTATCCATAGCCTCGCATCCCGACCTAAGGTGTTCTCTCCCTAGTTTCAATGCCTTGTCCCTCTCCAGGTCACCAACAATGAAATAGAAAGCAATGCATCATGTTAGACTATGAGATATTTTTATTTGATGTCATCTTGTCATGAGTGATTGCAAGAACATATACATTGAAAAAACATGGTGCGATGACGAACATGATGAAGAAGAGGCGTATGCTAGAATACTTTCTTGCAATCAAACAAATGCACGAAGCACATCAAGCAAGCGAGATAAAGGGACAAATACATAGGCACCATCAAACAAAGACCAAGACTATTGAAGACCCCACGAACTTTTCCATGTGGATGTGAATACATGTTACACTAAGATCATACCATCACTCAGCAACACAAAAACGCGATACAAACACCACAATTAGCCATTACATGTCAGCAGTGTCATGTCGAACTGTGTCATGAGTTGTCTCATCCACATCACTACTATGGGCCATACTTGTTGTAATAAATGTAATGTAAAGTGGAAGCCCAAGAGACCCACATATGAATTTGAAGAGTCATGTAAAGTCAAAAAGTCATAATAAGTCAAACAATCATGAGGGAAGTTGAAGAGTGACAAGGGTCAGTTATTCCGCCTTTAACTATATATACCCCCTCATTCTATGAGCAAAGGAATTTTCACCTTGGCTCCTCCCGCATAGCCTTGAGCGCCTGTAGTCTGTTCTTTGAGGAGCAAGCAGTGGCTCCAACATCCCACTACTGGGACTAGTGATGTATGGTGTACAGATGTGCCTTGGATCTTTTGCTTAATTCATAGGTCTGTCTCAGGCCAGCACATTTTCATGCATGTTTTGTATCCATCTGTAAGACTATTATTTAAACTTTTGTAATGCATGTTTTCTTAACATGTACTAAGATAGTTCAACTACTTTAGTTATTTTAGTACTCATATTGTTGTAGATGTGTTGTATTGCTTATCATTGTTGTCCCATCCATGTGGAATACTCCGCCAGACATTGGACATATCATCTTTGTGTTGTCTTGATTTTAACGTCCGTAACCCCTGTGTGGACTACTCCACTGGATGGTGTACGTAATTTCCTTTGAACTTTGGTTTTCGCGACTACCGCATCCAGTGTGGGCTATTTTTCTGGATGCTCGACAAACCCTTGTTGTTGTTCGTGTGTGTTTCTCTCTAGGTTGGGACTATTCCCTCTCATCAAGAGGCTCACTTTACTTCCCCCTTTCGACAGTAAGAGAACCTGAACATAGAGTTACATTACGCACTCACCAGGAATACTCACCTCTCATTCTTAAAGTTACAAGAATAACACTCTGATGTGCTGAACAGTAAGAGCTAAGGAAAATCTCTAAGAAAAAGAAAAGCGGGCCATCATACTGGATGGGAATCCTACACCAAATGGTGTGAGGTCTAGTTGTGACCTCATACCAGGGAGATCCCCTTTGTTGGCGGGTCTAGCATCATCAACAAATACAAAGAGAAAATGGTTTATTATGAGTATTGGCTCCATTTTTTGTCTGCCTCCTACACCTTATTTTGATGGTCTTTATAAATTCCTCATTCAATCTAACTAATCACCTTATAAGTTATATCTTATTTTATGTCCTATAGATTTCTCTTGGTTCATAATCTAGCTTTTATAACAAACATGGGAAATCTTGCCTGGAAACTAAACCTCAAAACCTAGTATGGTTTACCACAATATTGTAAGGTAACAAGGTTAAAAGATAAATTTTTGAGTTTTCTAATTTAATGAATAAATTATTAATCCTTTTACCCTTTTGTATGTATCACCAAAAGGAAAAAATAAGTAGGGCATGCTACATCTATCTAACAAGAGATCCTCTTAACCCCTCCTCTGTAATTAATGGCAGTTGAATCCTTGGGCTACCTGATATATATCACATAGAGTGGACAAGGGTTTTTCAAAGGCAATCCCCTTCCTAAACAAGGAACCAGGCAGGCAATTAATGGGCATTTTTCAGATGATTCCTCACATTCCAAAGGAACATGAACCAGTGGAAAATATGATGGGCTTCCTTCAAACCTACTGTTGTAGAGGTAAATCCCCTCTGCGGACAGAGGTGATCCCACTAGCCCCACAAGGGTCTAGCAACAATCATACACGCTGCATGCAAGTTCCTAATTGCATAATTTAAAAGTCGATCAGAAAGACCAACCTGGGATCCAACGCTATTTGCTGTGGGAGAAGTGTTGCTCCTGTCCTTTAGCTTTGGCCGGTCACTATCCTTGCGCTCCACGCATGGACACCTGCACAAATGAAGAACAACCCAAAACAAGCGTAAAATCCAATATCATACAATCATATATCAGTCAAGCAGGATATAATTCAAATATTACCATAAGAACATGTGAATGGAACCATAATAACAGACGCTTATTATTCAATAGAAAAAAGAGAAGAATTACAACCAATGAAGGCTTGACGCTGCAAATCTCCTCCAACTGGGTCAGCAGTCCAACATGTCTTGCAAAGTCACTTCCTCTCTCAACAATCCAGCAGCATAACCTCTCTTTCAACTCTCACTATCAATTTTAGCATAAGCTTCAACACTCTGACACTATCATTAGCACTAGCCTGTTCAATGTGAGGTGACAGGCTTTTATGGATGGAAGAGGTGGAAGCATTCATCGTATCCGGACACCTATCGAAGATTTGGCATTGTCCCAAAATAGCCTTTGGACTAGGTTGTCATGGATGAAAAAGACGACACTCGATCGTATCCATGGGATTTTTCCTCAGGGAACTGCATGAGTAATGGAGGAAAAAACATTTCAGTGCACGTTGGCCAAAAATCATGACTAATTTTGTGTGGCGCGGGCTTTGTTCTATGACAGTGCGTCTATGGACGCGCCCTCTTTGTAGGAACTGAGCCATTGGCGCGGGTCGGACACTGTGGACCCGCGCTAATGAAAAAAGGGTATTTTCCAAGGTTAATCTTCAAAGGGTGTCTTCAGGGATATTGAAGTTCATACTTAGGAGACCTCAATGCAAGTGTTTTTCAAGTTGTGCCACTGGTCACAGGTTCGTAAATGTGTCTTCCAGTGTGTAACAGCGGGGGTAACAAGGACGGTGACCAACGGTGACAAATTACTGCGTAACAGGTACCCCTGTGCGTGAGGATAAGTTGTTCCTGTGTTTTGTCATGACCGTATCCCTTTGTTGTTGCTGCTGCGTGGAGGAACCCTTTGCGGGGGTCATGGATGTAGCAACGATCTGCCCCTTACTTTGGGGGTGAACCAAAAAGGAAATAAATTTCCTAGTCTGTGATATGAGCTTGTTGCCTTTCTTAGCAATGATCAAAGAGGCGGCGATAGGTGGGGCTACCTACGGTATCTTGTATAATAAATTATCCAAAGAAATAATGACAGCACAAGGCGTTGACTCATACACAGCATGTCGCCTCCACAAGTATGGCTGGCCTAATAGTACATCACAAACATCCAGAGGTGTAACATCACACAGTACCTCGTCTGTGAATGGTTTGATGCTGTAGGGAAGGCGGCACTGCTGGCGAACTTTGAGATCTCGTCCTTCATGAAGCCACCGGATACTGTATGGCTGTGGGTGTGGTGTAGTCGATAGGCCCAACTGCTTCACGACCTCTGCTGAAATAAGGTTCTTTTGGTTGCCAATGTCGACAATGAATTGCAGCGGCGAACCCTTCACCCACATCTGTGACTGGAAAAGACATTCCCCCTCCTCTGGCTCTTCGGGCTCATTCTTCTGGATCTTGGCAGTGGCAACAGTGGCGCTGGGATCCGCATCAATGATCTGCTTCCCTTTGCCATTTTCCTTGTCGGGTTCTGGCTCAGGGTCGGAACTTGTATCTGATTCGGAAGCCTTCAACTCGGCCACCAGCGTCTGCTTGGCCCGACACTCACTTGTGTTGTGAGTGGAGCTCTTATGGAACTCACACCATTTTCCCGTGTCCTTTTTCGGCTTTGCAACACCGTTCTTTGCTTGTAGCTTTGGCGGGTTGTCTTGGGCTGCCCCGCCTTGGCTTTGTCCTTTGTTCTGTGGTTTCAGGGCACCTTTCCCTTGCTTTGGATTCGCAGATCCAAACACTCGCTTCTTTTGTTTAAACTTCTGCCTGATCTTGACGGCATATCGGTATGCTATGCTAAGAGAGGAGATGTTTAGGAATTCCATTTCTTCCTGGATGTACTTGTGTAGGCAGCCGCGATATTTGAGTATCAAATGCTGCTGCGAATCCTTGATACCAAACTTCGTGCGAAGGGTATGGAAAAGATTGGTGAACTCCGGCACATCTTGATCCCTTCCCTGCCGCAGCGTGGTTCACTTTATGTATTCATTCTCATAGCTTCCAACAGGGTAGTATTGCTCCTTGATGGCCTCCCGGAATGAATTCTAGGTGGGTGCGGCTGAAAATAGCGAGCCTGTAGTTCCATCCTTCTGCTCGCAGTAGGTTTCCCACCAGTCCTTGACGTGGGGGGCTGCTTTGAGAAGAGCGAAAACAATCTTTTCTCGACTTGAAAATTCATGAACAGAAAAATATCATTCTAGCAGATTTAACCATTTATCTACGGCATCTGCGTCTATCTGACCCTCGAATATGGGGATTTCAAAATTAACTTGTACCTTAAAGGGTGTGGCGTTTCCAGAGTAGCTGCTGGAAGCCGATGCGTCACTTCTGGGTAGCCGTTGAAGGATCTGCGCAAATTTATCCATCATCGCATTCCTCTGCTGCTCGAGTGCTTCTTCGAGCAAGATTTTGATAGGATCTCCTGCCCCCTCGTCTTTCTTCTCATCCGCCATGGGAGGCCATCGGGATTTGCGAGGCTGGCCTTGCAAAGGTTCGACCAGCTCAAGCCCTAACTCCTTATCTCCCGACCTTGTTGGGGACATGCAAAGAAAAAACAGAGAAAAAGCAGACTGCTCTGATACCACTGATCTAGCTTTAAACAGGAATGCAATAAAATACAAAGATAACCATATACACAAAGATGCAGTGGAAATAATACTTCATTTTATTAATGGAAAATACTGAAATATGCTTACAACCGGAAATAGAAATAAACCAGCTAGGGCGATGGTAGCTTATCTCTGAGAAGAGATGTGTGGCTACATGCCTCTGAACTATGTTACAATGAGCTCGCAGGCCTATTTATTGTTGAGAAACAATGGAAAAACCCTTCACATTCCAAAACCTAACCCTGGAAGCTGAAACGCCAAATTGTGGGCCCCGTTTTTGGGTAAGTTGGTACATCAACTTCCCGGGATCGCGAATTGGTCGTCTTACCTCCGTTTGACGCGCATGATATCCCGTTGGAAAGATCTCTCTGAGGACTACGATGGGAAAGACGATTTTTACGCAAAGAAATTACTAGCAGTAGATTTCCCAAAAAACGTCTTTTAGGGCCTCAAAACGGCTCCGGAAGTTTAGGACCCGAAAAACTACTGAAAATAGTAAAATGTGCTATAATTAAGGAAACTGAAAGAACTAAAAGAACTGAAAGAAGCACTAGAGGGGATCGACGTGGAATTAGCGGGTGGCAACCAATATCCACCTAGATCATTCCTCCCCCCTTAGGAAGCAATGTTCCCCATTACGTTGAGTTCCTCCATCTGCTGAACTTGTCGTGCAATCTCTGATGTGTCCAGTAATGGTGGGAAGCATGGTCGACGATGGTCCACATTGAACACTTGGTGTAGGCGAAGGAATGGAGGAATGATGTGCGCCAGAGCATTGTTTCCGGTAGCCTTGGTACTGGTGTAAGGACCATGTCGGAGTGGTCTGGGCTTCTGATGGGTTCTGGTAAGGCGTTCTTTCTGTCGATGCAACCAGACTTTGTTGCCCACCTAAAACTTGTGTGGTACCCCTGTGCGTGAGGAGAAGTTGTTCCTGTGTTCTGTCATGACCGTATCCCTTTGTTGTTGCTGCTGTGTGGAGGAACCCTTTGCGGGGGTCATGGATGTAGCAACGATCTGCCCCTTACTTTGGGGGTGAACTAGACAGGAAATAAATTTCCTAGTCTGTGATATGAGCTTGCTGCCTTTCCTAGGAATGATCAAAGAAGCAGCGGTAGGTGGGGCTACCTCCAGTATCCTGTATAATGAATTGTCCAAAGAAATAATGACAGCACGAGGCCTTGACTCATACATAGCATGTCACCTCCACAAGTATTGCTGGCCTAATAGTACATCACAAACATCCAGAGGTGTAACATCACACAGTACCTTGTCTGTGAATGGTTTGATGCTGTAGGGAAGGCAGCACTGCTGGCGAACTTTGAGATCTCGTCCTTCATGTAGCCACCCGATACTGTACAGCTGTGGGTGTGGTGTAGTCGGTAGGCCCAACCGCTTCACGACCTCTGCTGAAATAAGGTTCTTTTGGCTGCCAATGTCGACAATGAATTGTAGCGGCGAACCCTTCACCCACATATGTGAGTGGAAAAGACACTCCCCCTCCTCTGGCTCTTCGGGCTCATTCTTCTGGATCTTGGCAGTGGCAACAGTGGCACTGGGATCCGCATCAATGATCTGCTTCCCTTTTCCATTTTCCTTGTCGGGTTCTAGCTCAGGGTCAGAACATGTATCTGATTCGGTAGCCTTCAACTCGGCCGCCAGTGACTGCTTGGCCCGACACCTACTTGTGTTGTGAGTGGAGCTCTTATGGAACTCACACAATTTTCCTGTGTCCTTTTTCGGCTTTGCAACACTGTTCTTTACTTGTAGCTTTGGCGGGTTGTCTTGGGCTGCCCCACCTTGGCTTTGTCCTTTGTTCTGTGGTTTCAGGGCACCTTTCCCTTGCTTTGGATTCGCATATCCAAACTCTCGCTTCTTTTGTTTAAACTTCTGCTCGATCTTGACGGCATATCGATGCTATGCCGAGAGAGGAGATGTTCAGGAATTCCATTTCTTCCTGGATGTACTTGTGTAGGCAGCCGCGATATTTGAGTATCAAATGCTGCTCCGAATCCTTGATACCCAACTTCGTGCGAAGGGTATGGAAAAGATTGGTGAACCCCATCACATCTTGATCCCTTCCCTGCCGCAGCGTGGTCCACTTTATGTATTCATCCTCATAGCTTTCAACAGGGTAGTATTGCTCCTTGATGGCCTCCAGGAATGAATTCCAGGTGGGTGCGGCTGAAAATAGCAAGCCTGTAGTTCCATCCTTCTGCTCGCAGTAGGTTTCCCACCATTCCTTGACGTGGGGGGCTGCTTTGAGAAGAGCAAAAACAATCTTTTCCCGACTCGA
>APFE031031638.1:153677-176033 GCA_000404065.3 Pinus taeda | reverse complement strand
ACAAATGAAGAACAACCCACAAACAAGCATAAAATCCGAAATCGTACAGCTATATATCAGTCAAGCAGGATATAATTCAAATATTACCAGTAGAACACATGAATGGAACCATAATAATAGTCGCTTATCATTAAATAGAAAAGAGAGAAGAAATTACAACCACTTAAGGCTTGACGCTGCAAATCTCCTCTAGCTGGGTCGGCAGTCAGTCTGACATGTCTTGCAAAGTCACTTTCTCTCTCCACAATCCGGTAGCATAACCTCTCTTTCAGCTCTTAGCTCAATACTATCTCTCTCTCACTAGCTTGTTCACTCTTGGCACTATTAACACTCGCTCCAAAAAACTAGCCCGTTCAATATGGGGAGACAGGCTTTTATAGATGGGGGGAGAGGAGATATGCATTGTATGTGGACACATTCTGAGTTTTTGGTAATGTCCCAAAATAACCATTGAGTTGAGTTGCCTTGGATAGAAAAGCCGACGCCCGACTACTTTTATGGGCTTTTTCCTTCAGGGAACTGGGTGAGTCACGGAGGAAAAAGCATTCTAGCATGCGCTGGCCAAAAATCATGCCCAAATTGTGTGGTGCGGGCCGTGCTCTACGAAAGAGCGTCTATGGGCGCGCCCTCTTTGTAGGGACTGAGCCATTGGCGCGGGTTAAAACACTGTGGACCCGCGCTAATGGAAAAAGGGCATCTTCCAAGGTTAATCTTCAGAGGGGGTCTTCAGGGTTATTGAACTTCATACTCAGGAGACCTCAATGCAACTGTTTTCAAGTTATGTCACTGGTCATAGGTCCGTAAATGTGTCCTCCAATGTGTGACAGTGGGGGGGTAACAAGGACGGTGACCAACGGTGACAAATTACTGCGTAACAGATGCCCCCTAAAGTATGAGCCTCGAGAAAGAGAGAGAGGTGAAGTGCTTTACAAGATCATATCGAATTGCCGCTGAGAATCTACATGGAGAGATACAGTATGATAGTTCAAATACATGATGTATGCGGTATGGGCGCAGCCATCCATTGACAGAGTACATAATAATCAGGATCCGTAGTATGGATGCAGCCATCTAGTTGGGATCGATGAATAGACTCCGGTATGGTCGCAGCCATCCAGTGAAAGAGTCATGTATCAAAATCACGCCTGGATTACAACAGACACAATCCAGGGTCTTGCGCTCCATCTCGGCCCGAACACAAGTACAAGTCCAAGCATGTGAACATGTAAGCTGAAGTCGAACATGCTTGGACATCGTCTGATTACCAGTCAATAATGAAAACTGTTAACAGACGCGAGAGGTACCACCAATAATGACAATGGCCCTCAAGGGACTATAGGTACAGTCTACGGCGTGTGAATGTATGAGCCGACGTCGAACACCCGTAGAATTATCCGATCGGAGGCCAATAACGAAAACCTCGCGTCGAATACGAAGAACCTGCCATTGAGGCATGCAGGCTCCAAGGTACCAGAAGGGAGTCTCTAGGTCACTTTCCTGGATAATGAGCTGAAGTCGACAGGAAGTGGTCTTTGTCGAAGGTGGGCCATAATGTTTCCCACATCATCGACTCGAGACGGGAATATGTAATGTTGTGAAATGAGAGTCATGAACTATCAAGCGGAGGCAGTTTTTCTTCTTGCAGAGGTGGACTTCTCTTGAACATATTGACGGCACGACAGTGAAGTTGGCAGTATTTTGACATCATTAGATTAGAGGTCACGATGACGAGGTAATGAGCAGATGAGAGGTCAAATAGGATCACCCAAACCCACGGAGGCAAGTGAAAAGCCAAATCAGATATCCCCACCCTGACACGAGAGCAGAGGAGTGCCATGTTCAAGAGCGACATACTGCCGACGCGACTTATGATTATGGTTTCAAAATTTTTCCCCCGCCATTTCTGGCGAGTACCCCGATTATTTTTTAACAAGCTTGAGGGGGATAGCATATGCTTGCAGTATAAGTTCGACCTTCGGTCGAATCCAACCTGGTATGATTTAACGAGCCCTAGGGAGGAGAGGCTCGAATCTCATCACGGTGACGAGTCCAATGTCGTCAGGTTTTAACGAGTCCGACATAGGTAAAACTCGGAGTCTTTTGCATGTTTATAGAGTTTGAAAAAGACACAGAAAAGAAAACTCCAGAGGTCCTTTTTCGTAAAGTTGTGTCTCTCGGGTCCGAAAAAGTGTAAAATGATACCCGAAAGAACCGCCCGATCGTTACGACCGAGGAGTACTTTTCATGAGTAGTGACTCTGATTTGAAAAAGTAAAAAGGGATCAAAATCACATCGTTTCGCAACCATTAACGAGTTTGAAACGACAAAAACCCGGTAATCTTTTAGTGTTTAAACAGTCGATAAAAGAACTTAAAACGACCGCCTCTTGGTAACTGTTTAACGAGCCAATAGGGATGACTCGGCAATCTTTTCCGCTTTAAAAGGTCAGGAAAAGAGCTGAAAGCAGACCATGAGGTAACATTTTCTTGTGTTTTTACGAGCTTGAAAAAGTCAAAAAGACGCTCGTTTAGAATTGCACCAAGCCCTGTTATCATTTGATCAACAGTGGAAAGTCTATTTCTGCACAAAAATACACCTAAAAAGACATTCTTAAGGTATTTTTGGGCTAAAATAGTGTTATAAATAGTAAAAAGTAAAAAACAAATTTACTTTTCACCCTTTACCCTATAAGTTCACTGTTGGAGGGTTTTTAGTGTGCAATTCATCTGCTGATTGCGACCAATCCAGGACACCGTTCGAGTCGCCGTCTGTAACAGGTAAGAGGCCTCATCCCCAATCTTATTTCTATTCTATTTTTATTGATTTTTATCCACCTTTTAGGCCTCTGCAAGAGGGTTTGAAAAACTTTAGGTTGGCGCCATTGGCGCGGGATTCTGGCATGGGATCGCGCCAATGGCGGAATTTTAATACAGAGACCGCGCCATTAGCACCACTGTTTTAGAAACAGTCGCGCCATTGGCGCGAACTCAATTTGTATTAAATTGGACCGTTAGAATCTCAAATTTCCCTCAAATTATACTTCAATATTTATCTAATGATTGAAAATTGTTCTTTGCTTGCAGGATTTTGCCCAAAATGGTGGTCGAATGGAAAGAACGAGAGCACGGGGAAGTTGATGCCCAAGCTCTGGCAGATGATGATTGCATGGCGGCATTGAGAGACTGTGGACTCAAAAAGTTTTTCCATACTTCCTATCTACGCGCACAACCTGAGCTTCTGCGCTTCATAGTAGATGCTTGGGATGTGGAGGATCAGGTTTTCCGCCTGAAATACCAGACATTGGAACTGGATGTTTCCGATGTCTATTTCATTACGGGTTTATCACGGCAGGGCGCGCGCCCTATTTTGACAGGCAGTCGACCTTCTGCAGAGAAGATCGAGGAGGTAAAGGAAAGGATATGTCCCGGTGCACGCTTTGGTGAGAACAGCAGGAAGGTAGACATCAACACGATCCCTAGCTTGGTTCTGCGGATTATCTTGTTTACCATTACCCGGGCAGCGGGTATGCAGGCACCCCATGAGGCCAGCAAGAATCACTTGCTGTTGGCTACCGAGTGTCTCCATCCTATAGTGTTTGATTGGGCTTCAGCGGTGACGACCAACATCAAACGACAGCTTACCAAGTGTAAGCGGGATGGGAACAAGCAGTTCGGGTACGGGTCAATCATTGTGACCTTCTTCTTGGAGCGACTGCCGATTTTTTGGATACCTGGAGGGATAGTAGCAGATCCAGTGCTGAGGGAGCCGAGGTTGCATCAGTGGGCAGAGCTCATGCCCAGAGGGGGAGGGGGCCAACAGATGTCTTGGAAGCCCGAGTTCTTCATCTGGCTCCGGCACCAGATGATAGTCGTTGAGGATTGGCCCTATGCGGGTACGGATTTTACCGGAGATCCCGATCTCCCTTTACTCGATGGAGAGGATAGGGATGAGGAGCTGGGTAAGAACTCTATATTTTTGATGTTTTATATATTTGATTTTTTTTGTTAATACATGTCTATTTTCTAACAACGTCTATATGTGTATACAGATGTTGGCGCAGAGCGTCCAGCTGACGTGCCCCATAATGTGTGCAGAGCACAACCCGCAGTAAACCCTCAGGTAGAGGGTGAGGATGAACTTGTGCAGAACCTTGAGGCACTAACTCGAGGTATCCCAGACTATGGCAGGTTAGCAGATGTGCCTAGAGCTTATCAGAGGCATACGGTGGGGGTGTCTACTCGTGTCCACCGTCTATTGAGACGTTTGGTGCGTGCAGTGACATGCTACCACGAGCATAACCGTGCCTAGATATCTAGGTTTCATTTTTGTACATTTTGAGGAGTACGCTGTCAGCGGCTGTATAGACTTTGACATGTATTATTTTTGTAATGCGCGGGGCGCGAACACTTTGACTCACACACATATATATATATATACATATTGATTTTTTGGATGGATCTTGTACATGTGATGATGTTTTAATTATGTTACGCAAATGTATCAGTTGCATAACATGTGACCCATGTGTTTTTTGTATGTTTATATGCTTATGTTTTATTCCTAGATGGATCTTGTACATGTGACTGTGTTTTATATGCTATGCGACTGCTGGACACATATGTAATCTAATGTATCTAGCGCATAACAAGCGACCCATTGGAACGTATATACACGCACATATTTATTCTTTATACAATATTTTATTTTTTATACAAGCTTAAAAGAACGTGACATACATGCAAACTATGCTTGATGGGAAGTGAAACGGGCGTGCCCCCAAACATCGTGTATCTAAGTGATGTATCAATCCAAGGTATATGCCCCCCAAGCTTCAATCCATTGAAAATGGGTTGAAGGTTGAGTAAATGCTGATGTGTTCGAGAAACACGAACACCCGGTTCATTGTTTTAACGAGGTTGACATAATGGATATGAACTATCCTCGAAATAGACAGTTTCATTGTTTTAACGAGGTTGAGACATTAAGAAAAATATCCTCGATACTTGTTTCATGGTTTAACGAGCTTGACACAAGATCAGGAACTATGCTCGACACTTGTTTCATTGTTTAACGAGCTTGACACAAGATCAGGAACTATGCTCGATAAATCCGTTCGGCCGTGTATTCGACGACCTCTCTGCGGTCAACAATTGAAAGCAAAGTCTGATGCACAAACAGGTTTTGCTTCTTCTTCGACTGGACCATTCATTTTTTAAGGAGCTTGACATAGGATGATGAACTATGCTCCGACCGATCATGTTTCATTTTTTAACGAGGTTTCCACAAGATCAAAACCATCCTCGAAATTCCTTATTTCATTTTTGGAGGAGCTTGATATAGGAAAAACTATGTTCCGACCAGTCTTTATCATAGAGAAGAGGAAGCCGGGGCCTCCAGAAATGGCGCTCCCGATGGGAGATCAAAGCCGTGTAGACGGGAATCTAATGCCCCCAAAGCACTGTTGACCATGTGGGTAGTGCTAGGGAGAGGCGGGGGAAAAGTACTCACATAGTTGACCTGCAAGGAGGCAGAGGCAACTGACGGAGAAGAACCAGGAGGAGGTGACAACGGCAGAGGGGGGATAAAGAATGACAAATGGTCAATAGTGACAATCTGTCCGTTGTGTGGAAAGCAGATTACGCGGAAAAGCGAAGAAACGATAGCCCCCATGGCATAAATGTAGTCACGACCAAGGAGAAAATTGTTTCCAAGAGCATTTTGGATAACCATTACGTCTATATAGACAGTTTTGCCACCCAAAGTAATAGGTAGCTATGGGAGGATTCCTAAAGATTGACATGCTCTTCCGTCAAAAGCCAACAGAGTATGCATGATCGGCTTAAGCGGCGGGGAACCGAGAGCTTGCCAAGTAGTATACGGCATAAGACTAGTCGATGTGCCTTCATCCATGACGGTGCCAGGTAGGGCCGTGTCATAGGCATGTACAGTGATCTGGAAAGGTACATGAGATGGAAGGCAATATGAGGTCAGGTGACTCCAATCAAAGGAGATAGCTGAACTGCTGGGCGGGGGAAGCAGATAACCGCCCCTATGCTCGAACGGAGCCAGTGGAGGACCCTCTGAATCAAAATAGATAAGAGGATCGTCGTCAGATTCAAGAGAGTTTGACGAAACATGGAGAACCTGTTTATGACCGTCGTCCAGAACAGGTTGGTCGACTGATGGTAAACTCGAACTGGCACAATCGCCGACCAATGGTTGATCGGGAACAGGCTGGATGGAACTAGGTGCAGTAAGAGGAGACTGAACAAGAGAGGTATGCGAACCAACCTTGTCGTCAGTAGAAGGACAATTTGCGAAGGCAGAAAGACGCTGATATCCAGCGGGGAGTTGGGGTGGAGGATCTGCAAGACTTTCCAACACAGAGGAGGCTTTGTCCATGAGTGGACAAAGGTGAAGGAAGTGATGACCTTCACAAAGTTTGCAAGGGGGTCGAATCTTCCCTTTGCCTTTCGTTTTCCCAACTACAGGGGTATCATCGCTGTGAGCGACAGTGGACGATGATGGACGGGCTGGATCACGAGCCCATATCCTCAAGACCCTGGGGATGCCAGGACAATCTCGAAGGAGGTGGTTTTCCTTGCATAGTCTGCAAGGGAACTTGACCCTGGGTGGAGGGGTGGGAAGGAGTCCGTCTTCCGTTGTCCGTGGTGGAACAATAGTTGTGTTCGTAGTCTTCTTTGTGTTTGTGACCGTTCCCTTGTTTCACTTCTTCTTCTTTCACTTCTTCTTCTTCTTGTTAGCTACCTGGGTACTTCCACCAGGCGAAGAAGGAGGCGTCGAAGTAGGTGTCGAAGGGGTAGGGTCCACCTTTGGTTCAACTGGGTGTTGAGCAGGCGGAGGGACTGATGTAGTATCAGCCGACATAGAAGGGACCAGAGAGTTTGAAAATAGCCAGACTGGTAACCCGACAGTTAACCCTGGGAGAGTTGGTGTTGCCATATAAAGGGCACCAGCATTTCCAGGAGAAGGGAAACGACCAGCATCCCCATCAGGTGGGGGACTTAGGTTGATGAATCCCGGGAAATTTGCCATATAAAGACGAAATCCTAGTCAAACTAGCGCACTCAAGATCTAAACGGGTAATGTGAACGTGGCTAGATAAATTATTAAGACACTGGACTTGACCTTTTCGTCTTTAAAGAGTCGAGAAAAGGACGAAAAGCTGACTCTAGTCTCCTTCGATTTTTTAATGAGCACGAAGTGACAAGCTGCTCACTTACACCTTTTCTGTTAGACAGTCTAAAAAGGATCAAAAGTTGACTACTCTGGAAATCTAGGTAAAAGGGTGTGCCAAACAAACCGTAAAACTGCTTATACACCTTAGCGATCAGAAGATCACCAAGGACTTCCCGTACTGCAGTCAATCTTCCCGAATGCTGTATTCAGTGCATTATGGTTCGTAGGGCGGCGGACTCGGCTTCCTATGGATCAAAGGTTGCAATCCTATAGGGGTCTCCCAATTTATACTTGACGGTACGTGGGAGCACAGTCCGTACTGGCACCTATCGTTTCACCGTGGAGGAATCACCCAACCACTCAACGATAAACAACCAGGCTTAACGACGCCGGAACACGTCTCTAGCCTAGACCTCTAGAATGTGAGCATTAAATTCCAATGTGTTGTTAGGTTCATTGAATCAATTTTATTGTTGATCTTCAATTAAGTTTCAGTTTCTCGCCTTAGCGAATGTAATCTCTCGAAATGTCCTAAATGCCACTACATGCAAGAACTGTATTCGTTTTGTTTGGATGAAATCTAGCTACAGAAGAGTTAAGAGGTTCATGCGAACAAAACGATGTCCAAAATTTCTAATGCAGCTAATCAACAAGAAAGGAAAAATCTTTTCTCTTTTTCTTCTTTTAAAAGCAAAAAACTAACATAACATGCCTAATTGATGAAAAGCAAAAAAAATCCTTTTCTTTTCTTTTTTAAAAATAATATGATAATGCACTTAAAACGTCTCAAGAGATATTCACTATCAGATAATCGCTTCTAAAGAATCTATAGCCAGTTTTGAAACAAAAATAACAACCCAACAAAGCAAAGAAAAGTCAAGATTTTCAAGTAACTATGTAACCTAAGTCACCACGAAATCAGGGAAAACAAGTGAGCTAAAAGCGAGATATTTGCAGTATGAAGTGTAAAAACTCATATAGCCACCAGAAGGATATGGAAATCAATCAACAAAAAGACCGGATCTGAAACTCATCAATCCAACAGAAGGCTCGATAGCACAAAAAACCACAAAGGCCAAGACGTACAATCGATGGATAAAGGCAAACAACTGAAGGATGGAAGAATCACCAGCCAAATATCAATCCAACAGACTTCCAGAAGGCATATAAAGAGCAGAAAAACACAGACCCAAGTATTAGAGACTAACAAACAGGCTTATTAAAAAACTTAACCAATGCGGCGCGACTGTAAGTCTGCAACTCGCGCTAAACAGAGTGTAGCGCGAGTTATCTGAAAGCAGCTCGCGCCCAGTAGCGCGACTGTTCAAAGAAAAACCGCACTGGCGGAGTTTGCCAGGCAAAAAGACAGAACGGGTGGTTTGAGGCTTGGATTTTAAAAGCTAGACAGAGCCAGCGAGTGAAAGATAGCAAGAACTCCAATCAAAGAAATTATTCAGACAAATAAATGAAAGAAAAATGACATGCGAAGCAATATTGATATTGTCCAGTTTGTAAATCAACCCGGAGATCGACTGAAGTGGTGTTGATCTACTTCACTTCCGCATAGCAGAAGTGTTTCGAAGGCTGCCTGGCCGCTCTTCAGACTTCATCCACAACTTACAAATCAGACAATACAAACACAAACAACAATAGACATCCCCAGTGGAGTCACCAAATTGTTGTGGAGGTAAATCCCCTCTGCGGACAGAGGCGATCCCACTAGCCCCACAGGGGTCTAGCAACAATCATACACGCTGCATGCAAGTTCCTATTTGCATAATTTAAAAGTCGATCAGAAAGACCAACCTGGGATCCAATGCTATTTTCTGTGGGAGAAGTGTCGCTCCTGTCCTTTAGCTTTGGCCGGTCACTATCCTCGCGCTCCACGCATGGACACCTGCACAAATGAAGAACAACCCAAAACAAGCGTAAAATCCAATATCATACAATTATATATCAGTCAAGCAGGATATAACTCAAATATTATCAGAAGAACATGTGAGTGGAACCATAATAACAGTCGCTCATTATTCAATAGAAAAAGAGAAGAATTACAACCAATAAAGGCTTGACGCTGCAAATCTCCTCCAACTGGGTCAGCAGTCCAACATGTCTTGCAAAGTCACTTCCTCTCTCAACAATCCGGCAGCATAACCTCTCTTTCAGCTCTCACTATCAATTTAGCATAATCTTAGCTTACTCAAAACTTCAACACTCTGACACTATCATTAGCACTAGCCTGTTCAATGTGAGGTGACAGGCATTTATGGATGGAAGAGGTGGAAGTATTCATCATATCTGGACACCTACCGAAGATTTGGCATTGTCCCAAAATAGCCTTTGGACTGAGTTGTCATGGATGAAAAAGACGACACTCGATCGTATCCATGGGATTTTTCCTCAGGGAACTGCATGAGTAATGGAGGAAAAAAACACTTCAGTGCGCGTTGGCCAAAAATCATGACTAATTTTGTGTGGCGCGGGCTTTGTTCTATGACAGCGCGTCTGTGGGTGCGCCCTCTTCGTAGGAACTGAGCCATTGGCGCAGGTTAGACACTGTGGACCCGCGCTAATGAAAAGGGGGCATTTTCCAAGGTTAATCTTCAAAGGGTGTCTTCAGGGATATTGAAGTTCATACTTAGGAGACCTCAATACAAGTGTTTTCAAGTTGTGTCACTGGTCACAGGTCCGTAAATGTGTCCTCCAATGTGTGACAGCGGGGGTAACAAGGACGGTGACCAACGGTGACAAATTACTGCGTAACACCTACCTAGCTCCAGGATCATGAATTCAATGTGAAAAAACATAACAAAGTGTTTCCGACAATGTCTGTGAGACCACACTGGCTTGTTAGATGATCAACTCTGATCTTGAATTCAATAGGGTTAGAAATGTAATTTCATTGGTTTCCGCTTCAACTTCTAGGATTGAAAAAAGAATATTTTGGACATGGTCATTCAGGGAGTGGAAAAGTAAATAAAAAATTGTTGACTAAGGCAATGGATAACACTAATAGATTTTAAATATGAATTAAGGTTCTAGTTTCCGGCCCATCTACATTCATACTGTTAGGGTTCATCATCTAATGCATAACAATGCCATGGGAAATCTCTCCAAACATTTCTGGGTTAATAAGGGACGAGGCAAAGGATCCCATCACATCAACAAGAATCTTCCAAATTAATAGCGCCCATATTCTTACCACCATCTTTGATCACCTATCCACATTCAACCCTATCTAATTTTTCATTTTCCTTCACAACTAGTGTTTCCTTAGGTAGTTTCTGCATGTTTCTTATCCTCCGCACCCAATGAATGTGACTATGAAACCATAGAACTCCATTTCTAAAAAACCCAAAAAATGTGCTAGAATCCACCTTCTAAATCCCATTTCCTAATTCTTAAATTTGGAAACATTTCCCAATTTTGAAATTTGGAAACTTCAACTTCCTTTCCTTGATTGAATGCAAAAATACTGACAATAGTTTTGAAATCCCATCATGTGATCTCCCACCAATATCCTGGAAAAACCCAAAACATGTATGTATACATTCCCTACAACCTTCTTCTATTTCTTCTACATATGCTACTAATTTTGTTATGTCCCTCATCCAACCCCCAGTCATTTCCTTTACATGGATTTGATGTGAGAAGCCAAGAAACACTTGCAAATGAATACACTATGCCTAAGGATGGGGATGAAGCTAAATGCTCTTCAATGTTCCATGAAAAATACCCATATTGCAAGTAGAAAAAATGTCTATAATGATTATCATTGTTGGATATATGGTTTGATAGTATTTTGAATTAAATCTAAATGACATTTCTTATGTAGTATGAAAATTTGATGAGAACATCAATATCACTGAGTTGGGTACTTACTGTATATTTGTGGAAGGCAGTAAAATCCATGAAAATATCATAGAGATGACCGGATGAAGTGTGTAAGTTCCTTCCCTTCAACACCATAAAAGTAGGCTTGTGATCTGGCACGTGCTTCCTTTTCCTTACGAGTGATAATGCCTTTGTTGATTAGTTCGATGATTGAGTCTAGACATTACTTGGTTATTATAGTTTTCTTGGTGTTTCATAGGTATATGAATTTTCTTGGTGCCTTAGTTGGAATTGGAGGTTGGGTTTTATATATTTGGGAATTTTGCAACCCACATGATTTACCTCCACATCGAGAGAGGTGCTTTCTATAGTTGAGAATCTAATTTCATAATGTGATCTGTCAAAATAAAAAAATTACTACATAGTAGCTATTCCCTGCCACTTAATTTAAGTACAAGTAAATTAAAGTGAATAACAAGGACATATTTGGAGGAATTTTCCCTGTTGAAGAAAAGTATAGGACATATAGTTGCAAAAATTGCCTATCACTTTCAACAATGAACAAATTAGTTTCATTGTTTTCTCACCAAAATCCTTCTACTCAATTACCTTATAGTACAATTATATTCTACGATTGAAGCAAGGGAAGATATACGCTAAAAAGGGGAGGTTTCCATTTTCTTGAGGATTTATCTGCTACGAAGGTGGGACAGTCTATAGATTTTTTGGAGGCAAAGAAAGTACAGTCCCATAAGCCACAAGAGGTGGATCATTGTACACAGACACTACAATTGTTCCTAGTCCTGCAAGGTAAGTGGCCCACGGTTTCTCAAAAAATGCAAGATTTAAAATGATATGGTAGTATATGTTATCAAAATAATGGAATAAACTCTAAAACCAACATACTAGAACCCATTTCTAAGCAATAAAAAATGCCCAACTATCTAACAAATTGCACTGGTTTATTGGAAAAGAGCATTGTGCAGATGAGTGATGGTTATGTGAAACTTTGGAATATTAATTAGGTGCAAGTGTTGTTTAGTTTAGTTTCCACCAGGATCTGCATGATTACTTGCATACAGATCTATAGATTATAAACTATATTGTGACGATCTTCAAAACATAAAAACACCATTCTGCATTTTGGCACATCACAGGAAAACTGTGGATAATGTCAAGTATTTCGATTCAACCAACCTTTCCTACAATTCAATTGATGGTACATTCAAGTCTTGGAATATGGAAACAAGTACAAGAAGTGTAGTTTGCAACCCTATGCTGACATATTCTGGGCATAAAAAAGAAAATAACCTTGTGAGGGATTCTATTGTTCATAGGTATAATTCCACTAGTTCAGAGTGAAATGAGGTGTTTGTCTATCATGAATATTTTCCAATACCAATGGCATTTTACAAGTTTAACTGTGTAGACCTAATGAATGGTCAATAGGTATATGATGTTATTCAAAAGTTGGTTTCCTTTGTGTGCTAAATACGGAAGACCCAAAATTTGTTTGCATCACCATTGTTAATATATGGAGGGCTCTATTACCCTTTATTTGTAAAAGAGATTAGATGTAAGGTGAAAATCATACTTCTTGTATCTCGTGCAATTGTCAAGGCATATGCATATTGTTGCATGAGGAGCAGGCCTAACATTACAGAATATTAGGTATTTGTACCATTTTTTTCGAATGACCAAACCCTTCATGAACAATGTTGGATTGAGCTTCCCCAAAATCATACACTTCTACATACGTGTGTGCCCTCAGAGGAGTAGAAGTTATTTCTGGATGGAACTCAATCAATATCCATTCTGATAATTTTGGCTACCATAACTACATGAATTTATACCAATTATTCTTCAATCTAGCACTTTGATGCAACCCCAATGACATTTGGGGATGGAAACCATTACACCCAAAATACCAAAGAAATGAATTCACTTGATACCAACACGTCTGGTTACATCATTGTTGAATTGGGAACACAATATTTTAGTTTTCTTTGGGGCCTCACAATACTGATTTTATGTGAGAAATACTATGCAAAATCATTACCATCCTCCATCTTCCGCATCTACATTATACATGGAAAACTAGCTCAAGACATCTATACAAATGTAGACTCTAGGTAGTGCTCAAAACAAGACTTTTATGAAAAAGAGATGTTTTCCTGCAAATTTTGTCTAGAGATCTTGTAGATGCTTATATGGGGAACCCCTTTAGTGTTATCAATCATGGAACATGTTCTCAAGTTTTATCTAGATGATCGCATAAACAATGAAATCTTTTTATTTATTGCACCTGAAATTTGTATGTACTGCAACATTTTTGGAAATGATAACTTTCACATTGCTAATCATGGTGATCTAATAGCTACCTTTTTAGGAATTGTTATAAGCCTTGATTATTGACTGGCTCACAGGTTATGGCAATTCTCTGAATGTTCGTTATGGAAAATTTTGAATATCCCTGCAATTGTGAAAAAAATCCACATGCTACCTGTAATTTGGGTTATCCAAAATTTGTGTGATGTGGATGAAAATATTTATACACCATCAAAAAAGAATCTAAAGAAGTATTGAAACCAAACTAAGGATACAAACTATGGAAATCAAGATTTCCATCAAATGCTTGAGAGAATCCTTTTGGTAATGGCTTAAAAAATGATAGGCATTTCATATCAACGTCATACCTATTAAATAGAGACATGGCTTTCATATTATGACACATTTATTTTTGCACCAAAGTAAAGAAATATCTTCAAATGGGGATTGAAGTACCTTTAGAGAACTTACACTCGAGCATGATGGAAAACCACATTTTCTTCTCTGAAAGAATTAACATAACCATCAGGTATATGATTTTTCTTACCTAGTTGTAACACAAAAATAACCTTCACAAACTAATCCCTTGAGAAGATTGATTTCCCCTTCTATCATGTATCTTGCATTTTTGTTTCAGTTCTAGAAGAAGAGACAAACAAAATTCTTAATAACTTCAGTTCTTTGAAATCTGTATTTTCATACATTTAGTAACCAAATTACAAACAAATGATGCTAAACCAATATCAAATACCATCACACTCTAGAGTTCTGAAAAAAATGATTCAAATGTCAACTTAACAACAAACTATGTGAACATAGATTCATCTTTAGCATTACAAATCTAACACATATGGCGAGTTGATGCACTTCTCTACTCTTTGTCACAAAAGTTAGAACAACATAACACTATTGGTCTTTTTCAATTATGTGAGGTAGCTTATAAGGGTCGAATTTATGTATCTCATTTGAAAATGTTATAAAAATTTCATATTTATGGGGTCTCTCTCGAAGTTTTGTTTTATCTCACAAATATGGGATACATCTTCCTTATACAGACTTGTACAAAAGCCAATAAAATACAAGTTGGAGTTTCGATAGAGCTCTTAGAGAATTAGGAGTAAGCCCCTTATACTATAAGTAAAGACCCATCAGCTCAGCAACAACAAACCAGATGTGAAAGAGACCAAAGCAAAGTAGGTAGAGTGGGTGTGTAGCCCTCCATGTTTTGATGAATGGAAGGCATTGTGCAAGTGATCTACAAAAAGAAGGCCATAAGTAAAAAAATGTGGACAATTGAGCCCACCTAGACATCTAAGGGATCAGTCAGTGTAGGGTGTGAACATATAAAAAATTGGTGGCAAGGTGGGGTACTAAACCAACCAAAGCAAAAAGTCCCCCACCAAGACAACTAGGCATCTTTTATAATACATCACATTTCCCTCGAGTGGGTTTAATTTTTTTTAATAATATTAAACTTTTGGACTTGGAAGCTATGACTCAATTTTGTGTGATTTTATACTTTGGTTTTCAGGAGTGTCAATTTTTGTATGCATGTTGACATTGCTAAATAGTGGTTTAGAATAGAGTATGTCCTTTACTTTGTTTTTCTGCAGAGTGCGAAGGAACTTGGTTAAAGTCCATATGTTTGGAAGATGTTAATTAATTTGATTAACTAAAGGATCAATGTTGAGAGGGGAGAAATGATGTCAGTCATTTGATATTAAAAGCAGTAGTATTATACAAACAAACACTTAGTCAAAATTTAATAGAGCTTCATCACTTCATTCAAGTAAAATGAGTTACCCTATCTATGTTTTTATACTTCATGCCAATGAGTATGCCTGTTTGATCCCAATATCAAGGACTAATAAAAGAAACTCACGACCTGCAAGGATTGACATGCCTGCAAGGAATATGTTTAAGTTGTTGTCACTCTATGCACCATTCTATTTTTTAATTAAATTTCCTTTCTCAAGACCATTGAGCTAATTGTATTCTTGATTGTTGAGGCAAGAAATAAGATTACAAAACAAGTGAGAAGTAAGCACAAAAATAGTATAAGTCATACTTTTGTTCCACAGCAGCTCAACATAGGGACACTTATTGTCTTATGATTGCCAAATAGAAGACAATGAGGTTAAATAGTTGCAGTATGTAGTTCAAAACATTTAATACTAGTCCTTACTAAAATAATGATATCTTCAACAAATACCAACTGATTTTATGAAACTAGAAGCATAAAATGTGAATAATTTTTTAGTGAACCATCTAAATGAAAATTCATGAGTAGGTGTAATCAAACAGTTGAGCACCTTGTCAATTATAACTTCTTATCCATCTCCATACTGATCCATTTTGTAAATAACCTATTTACAACAACATCAAAAAACAAAATTATTAAATCCAACATAACCAAACTTCCCTTGAAGAATAATTAGTTATAAAAGTTATAAATGCTTCCAAATGAAAATTTCTACCTTCTAACCAAAGAAAGTGGCAACATAAATGTACAATTTTATATAGGACTTTTAGGAAAAAAAGATCCAAATTGTAGCCATATGCCATTAAATCATTTCCCTCAGTGATAACAGCTACTATCCCACCTTTCTTTGGCTCCATCCTAGACAAGTAAGCCAACTGAGAATTTGCTTCATAAGGTGAAACAACAAAGTCAACCCCTCCTCTCTTAAGGATTTGAATCAAGGAAGAGTTCAAAATTTCAATAAACACAAAGATTCAAACTGGAAACATCTCAAACAAAAACTTAGATGGCAGAAAAACTTGTGAACCTTTCTGGCAATATCAAAAGCACTAACTAAATTAGTTCATTTTCCATGGATGGTGTATTATGTATTGCCCTCTGTCAAAACAGATGAAGCAAAGCATCACTAACTGTAGGAAAATATAACTTTAAGACAAGAAAGCTATATTTCTTATAAATAGTGATAATAAAGAGAGTGTGGTTCACAGCCAATTCAAATTTAGATTTTTTATTTCTGGAAAAAAAATACCTAGAAGGGTTCAATAGCACCTTCAATATATCCCTCTACTACTTTGGTTCTATATTCTTCTAGGCAAGCATCTCTCCTCCTAAGAAAAAGAGAACAACAAATAATTATAATGGATTTATATGGTAAGGAAATATCATCAATTCAGTCCACCAATAGCTAAATGAGATTATATTTTTCTCACACCTATAGATGCACCCATACATCTATAAAGCAAGTAGTTCATGTAAAATAATGAAATGCTTCATATTACAACACATAATTTGGGTAAAAGTGGCAATAAATTTTGACCCCTGGAAAGTGACTGAGGGACCAAAAGTAATTCACTAGTATGATCCCATAGAAAACCTCCAAAAATAGCCCACCAAGGATTAATATATCCCTAAAATATTCATCTAATAGGTGGATCATTATACACAAGAACTACAAATTTTCCCAGTCCTGAAAGTTAAGTGGCTCATGGTTTTTCAGTAAAAGCAAGAAGTAAAATGATATGGTAGTATATGTTATGAAAATAATGGAATAAACTCTGAAACCAACATACTAGAACCCATTTCTAAGCAATAAAAAAGGCTCGATAGTTTAACAAATTGCACTGGTTTATTGGAAATGAGCATTGTGAAAATGAGTGATGGTTATGTGAAACTTTTGAATATTAATTTGGAAGAAAGTGTTTTTCATTTTCCACCAGGCTCAGCATGGCTACTTGCATCCAGATCTATAGAGTATAAACTATATTGTGACGATGTTGGAAAGATAAAAATACATGGTGCATTTTGGCACATCAGATGAAAACAATGGATAATTTCAAGTCTCTTGATTCAACCAACCTCGCCTCAGCTTCAATTGATGGTACAGTAAAGCCTTGGAACCTAGAAACAAGTACAACAAGTGTACTTTGCAACCCTATTCTGACATATTCTGGGCATAAAAATGAAAATAACCTTGTGGGGATTTCTGCTGCTGGAATATTATGAGATTAAAGCTTTGGCATCTACTCAACTCTGCCCCAAGCGATGGAAGAGGTTTGTTGACGATACTTGCATAATTTAGCCCCATGGTCGTGAAAATTTAAAGTTGTTTCTCAACAATATTAATTCCCAATCTTACTCCATAAAATTCATAACGGAAATCAAGGTAGATGGATGCCTTCCTTTTCTTGGTATTCTCCTCTCTAGAATGAATGATGGTTTTGTCTCTCAGTAAGTTTTTCGCAAAAAGCACACACAAAACAACATCTTTATGCTGCTTCTCATCATTTTCTAACATAAAAACTCAAGGTTCTCAACACCCTTGCCGCTCGTGGTCTAGGAATTTTTTATGAGAATCACTTAGAAGAGGAAAAATCCCATTGTTTGAAAGCTTTTGAAAATAATGGCTATTTCAAGCAACAGGACCTTAGAGCTTTTCTAAGGGCTAGTAAAGAATCAAGCAGTAAACTGTCTCGAGATGATATAATCTCCAGTATTCAACTTCCCTTTATTTAGGGGACCACTGATAGGATTTGTCATATTCTTAGAAGAACAAAGTTTTCACTACCTTCAAACCCCTTAATACTATTAGAAATTCCCTTAGATTTGTCAAAGACTCTATAAACCCTAAGGACATGAAAGGAGTCTATTGTGTTCTTGTGGAATTCCCTACATCGAGGAAACTGTTTATTCCATTAACTAGAGAATCCAAGAACATGCAACAAATATTAAGCACAACCGGTCCTGTTCCTCAGCTTTAGTTGAACATGTGGTGAAATCCAATCACCATGTCTGCATTGAGGATTCTTTGGTCATCGCCAGGGTTGATCACTTCCATCATAGGAAGCTTAGAGAGGTCATTGAAATTGAAAAGGATGCTATTATTCTTAACAAGGACGATGGTTGGAAGTTAAGGAGAAGTTGGATCCTTGCCCTTTTTTTCGTAATTTGTCTATTTTTTTATTATTATTATTATTATTATTATTATTATTATTATTATCTTCTTTGACTTCCCTATTAAAATAATTCAATATTTTAATATAATAAAATTTGAATGTTAAATATTAATAATTTTATTTACTAACTATTTGATAAAAATAGATTAAACTTATTTTTAATTATGATTATATTTTTACAAATATTAATTTGTTATTGTATTATTATTAAATTAATTTAACTGATTTGAAATTCAATATTATTTTAATTAAAAATATTATATCATAAATAAAACAAAACAAAATTATATATATATATATATATAATATATATTATATATATATATATATATATATATATATATATTATATATATATATTTTAAGGACTAATTCTTAAGAGCGATTTCTAAACGTTAACTCTCGAACTAAATGCATCTTTGCTATTTAAACATTTTTATTGACTGATTTTTTCACCTTTGTCATGAGGATTAGCCACAACCAACTACTTATGATGTGATTAATCCAAAAGACTTTATCAAAATCTAGGGTTTAATGTTAATTTTAGGGTTTATAGTATTAATTTTATTGTTTTAATATTAATCCCTTTGGTTTATAACATTATCTTTCGGTTTTATAACGTTAATCTCTTGAGTTTGATAATTCACTAGGTTAATTAATACCTTGGATTTATAATATGGATCCATAGGGTTTACAACATAAATCTTATGGGTTTATAAATCTTATACAGCTTGAGTGGGCCTACTGGTTAAGAGCATGTGTTTCCTCCTAAGAGGTCACAGGTTCAAAACCAGAGGGGGGTAGAGTATGTATTCCTTCGTAGACTTAGCAGTCAAATCGTTGTGCGGAGGTGGGTCCCTTGTCCCACAAACAAGGGGGTCTCATACACCAATTTGGTGTTTGGCTTGGATGCAACCTTAAAAATGGATATTATTATTATTATTATTATTATTGATCCCTTGGCCTTATAATATTAATAATTACTTGGGTCTATAATATTAATCCCAAAGGTTTCTAATATAAATCTCAAGGGTTTCTAATATAAATTCCTTGAGCTTACAATAATAATCCCTTGAATTAATACTTTTGGGTTTAAAATATTAATCCCTCATGTTTATACTATTAATAATCTTATTTTAATCCCTAGCGTTTATACTATTAATAATATTTTGTGTTTATTAATAATTTGGGTTTATAATATTAATATCATGAGTTTATTAATCCATTGGTTTATATATATATATATATATAAATATAATTTTATCATATATACTCATATATTATATATAAAATATTGATATTAATTATATTATATAATATATAATTATATAATAATTTTGGGCATAACATGATAGATAATAATTGTTGTTAATAATAATTAAATGTTATTATTATGCTATATGTTAATTATTTATTGTTCGAAGTAATAAGTATTCATGCTTAATATAATATAATATTACTAAATATATATAATTTAATATAATAACTATAATATCTAAATATATAATAATATGAGTGTTCAGAAGCAGTAGAAATCACATAGGAGAAAAATTTATGTCACTTTTCGAATGAGCTTGGGTGGTTTATTTATATAGTTATTAATAATGAGAACACCTAATAATTACATTTGTAAATGTGGTTGTAGATGTTCTTCATATAAGTGTATATCAGCCACATTGGTAAATGTGGTTGTAATAGTAAAGTATCTTATATTATAATTTGTATGCCTAAAATATTCTTTAGAATATAAATATTTTTAATAACAACACTCAAACTCATTACAACAATACACTTAATACAATACACATTGTGTGCAAGTAATTACAATAATATACTCAATGTGAATTCAAATTGGTGTATGAATTCCGTTATGACATTGGATTGTCTTGTTTTTGAGCCAATACCACAATATTCATAATATAAATTGAAATTGGTATATGAGACCTCCTTTCTTGTCGGCTTAATAATTTAAAGATATATTTACTCTTCCCATATATATTTGAATATATAACCTCTTACAAAGAAGTATATAAGGTTAAATGTTATTACAAGTTAGATATTACATTGAATAAAATTTGAATAATAATTATAAAGATATTAGTTTTCTTGAAAATACTATTTAGATTGAAACCACCATTTTATTTTAAAATATATTTAAAATGTCTAAAATTTAAATTAAAAAATTATAAAAACCAAATTCACTTCTTAATTTAAAATAAAAAACTAAAATCGATTTTGGTGAAATAAAATCTTATCCTCTTAAACTATAAATAAATAAATTAGATAAAAAATCCACCCCTTAAACACTAAATAAATAAGTTAATAACCCAAACTTAAAACTATTTGGGACATTTTTCTATTCAAGCTTCTCTAATCCATAATGAATTAAACAAAGCCTTTCCGTAGAAATCACATAAGAGAATTTTTTGGCTAACAAGTTTGGAACCAATAAGTGTGGTTCATCATCAGATCAGATGACGAAAAAGACCATAGGAAACGCTTAAACAAAAAATAATGTAGAGATTTTGTGATTTCTACCCAAAAAAACTTTGTTTAAACCATTTAGGAAAATAGAACTCTAACTCATTGAAAAAAAACTAAATTACACTAAAATTTTTAAAATCCTTAAAAACTTCACACTATATTACACAAATTGTTTTTCACGGAATATATTAAAAAATTATTTGATAAAATATAAATAGTTCAACCCCCACGTATATACTGCTTGTGATATGGGACTTGTGCAATGAGTTTTATGGCTTATAAATATAAGCATTTTTGAGAATATAATGTTCTTTTTTATATGGTTCTAAATTATATTAGAAATTATTGTATATTAAATATATAAAATTATTTTATTTTTTAATTTATTTTAATAATATAATAATTGATAATATAATATTCTTTTATTTTTTTTAAATAATTAATTATTAAATATTTGTATAAAATATTTTATAGTTATATATATTGTTATAGTTAGTAGTTAATTAAATATATATTAGTATTTTAATAGATTATTTTTTCTGATTTTAATAATATTTTATTAATGGTTAATTTTCAACCATTAATTTTGGGTAATGATTCATTCATGTTATTTATTCCTTAAGATTCATTGATTATTCACCTTGTTATGAAAATAGACCATATTAGCTAGTTCGAAACTTCGACCAAATCTTATATTTTATTTATTTTATTAACTATTTTACTAATGGTTAATTATCAACAATTAATTCTGGGTAATGATGCATTCATGTTATTTATTCCTTAAAATTCATTGATTATTCACCTTGTTATGAAAATAGACCACATTAGCTAGTTCGAAACTTCGACCAAATCTTAATAATGTGACTAATCTTAAAGACATCTATCTATAAAATCTATCTATCTATCTATCTATAAATAAGTTTATATGTTTTATTCTAAATTTGTTTATCAATTTGACAACTTGACGCCTACCCTATTTGTTATCTAAATATTGGGTTTTTTTTTGTTTTTAAGTTACCATGGGAATTCTTGAATAATTTTTTTTATGACGTAAATAAATTTAGAACTCTCAAAAACATTTAAGCTATTTCAAATTTTAAAATTTCGAATTTCCAAAAAAAATTGGTTAAATTTTATCGAAATTCCCCATTTTTTCCACAAAGTTGATTCTTATTAAATCTATTTATTTAAATATAGATATATTCTTAATCATGAAAACCACTCATTGTTTTTAAAACTAGTAGATGTTTTGGATTGTAGATTACTTTGTGGTGTGGTTTCTGAGAGGAGTTCGGATTTTCCACAGTGCCCATCTTTATATTGGTCGACGTTTCGAGTCTAGACCCAGACTCATCACCAAGACTGATGTACGGAGAAAAGAATGCAAAGGGTTTTGATAAATATGAATTAGGTTTGATGTAAAGACAATATGGCCGACCAAATTATTTATATTACTAATTATTACTATTATTATTAATCATTATTATTATTTTTATTTATATATTGTTTATTTTATTATTAATCATTATTAATGTTATTGTTATTAATCCTTATTTCACTGTTTATTTTGATCATC
>APFE031031638.1:134308-147563 GCA_000404065.3 Pinus taeda | reverse complement strand
ATGATCAAAATAAACAGTGAAATAAGGATTAATAACAATAACATTAATAATGATTATTAATAAAATAAACAATTATATAAATAAAAATAATAAAAATGATTAATAATAATAGTAATAATTAGGTAGCTATGAGGAATGTGAGCGGAAGGACGCGACGACGCTGAGTATCGTAGCTAGGGTTCTGACCTAGCCTGCAACGGCAGGACCTTCTGCCTGCGCTCCCTGGCTCTGTCAGTAGCAGACGTTGTATCACGGACCACAAGTTATGGGCCTGGGTAAACCGTTAGGATGGAACCCCTTCTGGGGGTAGGAGGCGACAGTCCTCCAACCAATGGAAACCAACGAGGGCCTATCGAGGGTTCCATAGAGGACCATCAGCACTCAGATGAAACCGCTGAAGAAAATCAGCAGGGAACAGTAGAACAAAGACCGGCGGACAAACCGAAAGTGAGTTCATCAACATGCAAACCAGCAGCGACCCACATGCCAGAAGTGGAGCTACTTGCACACCGAATCAATGCAGGAATACAATACATGAGAGATCACGCTCTCATCGGCAAATTTATTGGATTCTGGCCCAATGAGAAAGCCTTAAGAGCCTGGATAAATATCAAATGGCATCCAAAGGGACAAATAGACCTACATCTAGGTCCGAAAGGATTTTTTACAACAATCTTCACCTGTTTGGAAGACAGGAACAAAGTCTTTGAAGGGGGGCCATACTTCTTCAACTCAGCCGACCTATTTCTCAGAGAATGGGTAGCAAGATTCAACCCAGACAAGGAATACCTAAGTTGTGCACCAGTCTGGGTCAGGTTGTACTCGTTACCATCAGAATACTGGGACGGAGAATCCCTCCAAGCCATTGGCAACATTTTGGGCGATTTCGTCAAAGTAGCGGAGGAAACAAAGATGATCAGGTATACCTCATATGCTCAAATCTGCGTATATATGGATCTGAAGCAACCCCTCCCTGCTAAGGTAAGACTCTTTCATGAAGACTCAGACTGGATTCAATTAATCGATTATGAACATGTTCCTTTTAGATGCCAGAAATGTCATGAAATAGGACACCTGTATAGGGACTGCCCTTTAAACAATATACCTCAGATCCAAGTCAATCAGGAGAAACAATCCCCTGATGGTTTCATTAAGGTGTCAAACAGAAGAAGAGGCCAAAAAAAAAATGGACAGTCTCAACAAACTTGGCGCTAGAGGATCATTCCAAGCCTTCTACCAGTAACAGTTTTGAGGTCCTGGCCACGACTGAGGCGCAGGACAGGGAAAACTTGAACTCTGCCCCAAAAGACCCTTCTTAGGAGAGTACTGAAGGTTCCCTCCCGAAAGCAAAAGAAAAAGATGTGGCTCAAGAGGGTATCAACACCAAACCGGCCTCAAGCACTTGGCATACCCCTGATATGGATATAGATAGCACAAATCTCAGCAAAGGAAAGGAAACTGTGGTAGACGGTAGCCAACAAGAACCACAGTTTATGGATGAAGATACGGAAGCAATAGATATTAGAGAACTAGACATTCTGGGTCTCGAACTGGCATGTAAAATAGGTAACTTTGACAAAATACCAGACATACAAGTAGATAATCTGGTTGCAATCCTCAACGGCGCCCAAAAGAAATATAATCTTGGGGTTCAAATAGGCAGTCAATGGGATAGAAAGTTCATCACCAAGGATAGCAAAAAACGAGTACGAAAGACCACATTGGAAAGAACCATCAAGATTGGAGAGGTCTTGGTTGAATCTAGCAGATATGCCATGTTAACCAAGTATTTTAATATCCACCCCAAACCTTCTCAATGAAGTTGATGTCCTGGAATATCCGAGGGCTTAATGGCCCCAAGAAAGGAAGACTCTTAAAAAACATGCTAATGGAGGAAAAACCAACAGTTCTATTTTTGCAGGAAACTAAATGTAACATGAGTGTCTTGGAAAAAATTGCAACAAAGGTCTGGCCCGGAGGCTTAGTCACAGCAGTAGAAGCTCAAGGTGCATCAGGAGGACTAGCAGTATTATGGGATGCGCGCACAATAAAACTACAGAATATTCATGCAAATAAACATTTTATTCAAGCAACCTTTCATATTATTGGCACCAATATTCATGGACACCTAACAAATGTATACTTCCCTCAAGAAACACAGCACAAGCTTGAAATTTTGGACCACATTACACAGCTTAATATAGTCAGAGAGCACCCATTATGGATAGTTGGAGGGGACTATAATATGACAGCAAGTATGGAGGAAAGAAAAGGAGGGCGAAGCAGAATCAACAGAGATGGCTCCAGTTTAAAAGATTTCATTCAGTACAACCATCTTATAGACCTTCCATCAAACAATGGCATATATACTCGGACTAATAAGAGGGCAGATCCCATGCAAATCGCCTCTAGGCTGGATCGTTTCTTGATATCGGACAATGCGGTTCACATCGGAGGTGAATTCATTGCATCAATTCTTCCCTACTCGGGCTCTGATCATTGGCTGATTGCCCTCCACTGGCATCGCTCCAGAAGTAATATCAAGCATCCATTCAGGTTTGAAGCTTTCTGGCTCACACATCCTGATTTCTACGAATTTGTCAAAGCTTCCTGGCTCAAATTCAATCCCACAGACGGCACAAAAATGTCATTCTTTCAGTGGAAATTGAAACACCTAAAAGGGGAGATCAAAAAGTGGAATAACTCTGTGTTTGGCAATATATTCAAAGCGAAGGACAGCCTCACTCAAGAGATGAAAAATCTTCAGCAAAAAATAATAACTGAAGGTCGCTCAGAAGAGCTTGCACAGAAGGAGCAATCCCTTGAAAATCAAATTCTGGAAAGGAACTTACAGGAGGAGGTTCTATGGCGGCAAAAATCCCGCATCCGATGGCTGAAAGAAGGAGAAAAAAATACAAAATATTTCCATAAAACCACCGTGCAGAGGAGAATGAGCAATCACATCGCACACATCATAAATGAACAAGGCGACAAAATTGAAGCTCATGAGGGTATTGAACAGGAATTCATCACATATTTTAAAAAAATGACTCAAGAACCAAACCTCAATAGAACACAGGCTATTGAAAGCCTTACTAGAAATGTACCATGCCTAATAATGGAAGAGCACAACCTTATTCTGCTCAAACCAATCAGTCTTCAAGAGGTGGAAACGGCAGTGCATCAGCTAAAAGCTGGGAAGGCACCAGGCCCAGATGGATTCACCTGAAATTTCTTTCAGCATTTCTGGGACCTGGTCAAATGGGAAGTATGGCAGGTGGCAGAGGAATCTCGAACGCTACGATGGATGTTCCCAGGCATGAATCCAACCTTCATTGCTCTAGTTCCTAAGGCAGCGAATTCCAATACCCCTGACAAGTACAGGCCGATTGCCTTATGCAACATCATCTAGAAAATAGTATCCAAAGTCATAGCATCCAGACTGAAGCCATTGCTCCCCCTAATTATATCGCCAGAACAATCTGGCTATGTAGAAGGCAGGCAAATAACGGACGGGATTATCTTAACTCATGAGATTATCCACTCTCTCAAGAAATTTAAAAAACCAGGTATGCTTCTCAAAATCGATTTATCTAAAGCTTTTGACAGCATCAGTTGGGAATACATGCAAAAAATTCTAACAGCTTTTGGATTTGCTCCTCCATGGATAAGATGGATCAGTAGTCTTATATCTTCTTCCTTCTCTTCAATACTAATCAATGGAATCCCATCCTCCACTTTCAGTCCTTCTCGAGGTATCTGCCAGGGTGACCCTCTTTCGCCCTTCCTTTTTGTTATTCTAGCGGAGGGCCTGGGCCATAGCATAAAAGAAGCCATCCAATCGCATAATCTCAGAGGTTTAGCCTTCCACAACAACCCTGCCTTCTCTCATCAACAATTTGTTGATGACAACATGTTATTTGGACATCCTTCTGTCCAAGAAGCCAGAGTCTTCAATCTCATTCTCAAAAACTTTTCGGAAGCCTCAGGCGCCCTCATTAACAAAGTTAAGTCTGAGATTTTTTTCTTTAATACTCCCCGTGTAACCCAAAGAGCAATTGCCCGAATTTTAGGCTTTACCATTGGGTCTCTGCCGTCCAAATATCTGGGGGCACCTCTTTTTGCTATGGCTATTAAGCATTCCTCATGGAGCTGTCTTTTAGAGAAACTGGAAGCCAAACTTCTCCTCTGGACTCATAGAACTCTCAATATGTCGAGTAGACTGGTTCTAATCAAAGCCATTCTTCAAGCTATACCAATTTATCTCTTCTCCATCCTAGCAGCGCCCAAATGGGTCCTCAAGGAAATCAAACAGCTCCAGTGCAATTTTCTATGGGGAAACTCAGGCCCAAACAGGAAATGGGTGTTAGTCAAATGGGAGAAAGCATGTCTCCCAAAAAACGCGGGCGGCATTGGACTGAGAGACCCAGAACATAGTAATATGGTTCTGGGAGCCAAAATTTGCTGGAGATGGCTCTCCATCCCAGCACTCCGTTGGCATCTTTATGGACAGCAAAATACGCAGGCAATGTACCCATAGAGGAAAGAATTTTAATCACAGAAGTTAGTAAAGGGTCAGCCATATGGAACTCAGCCAATCAGCGACATCATCTCATTCAAGAGCATAGTTTTTTGGATGTGCGAAACGGCAACACAGCAAGATCCTGGGTTGATTCCTGGCAGCAGCTCCCGAACCTCAGGGAAAACATACAGGGATTCCTAAATCAGGACATAAATCCCTATGATAAAATCAACCAATTTTGGGAACCTCATAATGGGCAAGAATTCAGAAAATGGAAAGAGGTAAGCCACATATTAAAACATAGCCCAGAGCATTCTCATCTCATACTTTCTTCGGAATTACAAAAGAGGAAAATATTATTCTCAGAAGAAATGGATATTCTAAGACGGGGATATGAGGAAAAAGGTATATTCACCTCTCAAGAGGCATACAAAATAATAATCAAAGAAAGAATGGTTAAAGACAAGCTATGGAATAATATATGGAACTCCACCATATGGCCTAAAATCTCTACTTTCTTATGGTTGCTATCTCACAACAGAATATTAACCTGGGATAATCTAAGAAAGCGGAAATTTGCAGGGCCATCCAGATGTCCTAATTGTAAACAAGACGAGGAAACATCTTTACATCTCATGCAAACCTGTCAGTTCAGCAGGAGATTATGGGAAAAGATCACATTTAGAAGCCAAAAAGAAGGCAGAATTCACGGGGATCTCACAGGTACCCTTCGTACATGGAGTCAAGAACCATATCAAAGCAAAATACTAAATGTTCTATGGCAAATCATGCCCGGTATCTTAATGTGGAACATATGGAAGGAAAGAAACAGGCGGATCTTTAAAGATTAAGAGATGAAGCTAGATCAAGTTTGGACAGGACTGCTTAACAACCTCAAAGAAACTTTGGCTGTAAAAACATGGGCCAAGGAGGACTACCCATCCAATACGCAGGAACAGGCTATATGGGACAACTGGCAAATCAATCTACCACTGCCACTTCTAAACAATAAAAGGTCTCAGCAGCAACAGACACCTGCAACTTCATGGAATCCACCGCCAATCAATATGTATCAACTTAACTTTGACGGAGCCTCCAGAGGAAATCCAGGGCAAACGGGCTTTGGAGGAGCCATAAGAGACGCTCAAGGGATCCCTCTCATTACTTTCCATGGCTCAATAGGATGGAACATGAATAATGCAGCAGAACTCGAAGGATTATGGAGAGGTCTTACTATAGCTCAAGAGCATGGTTTGTCTCCTCTAATTGCAGAAGGAGATTCCCAGATCATAATCTCTATGGCCTCAAAACTAATGAATGGATCCCCTGTCCACAAAGTAAGCAGAAGCTGGAGACTAGCTCCTTGCCTGGATCTACTTATTCATTGGTTTACTACTCACCAGGCCATCACATTCAAACACATCAGAAGAGAAGGAAATAAGCTTGCTGATTTCCTAGCGAATTTAGGAGTGGAAAATGGAAAAGACCTAGTGGGAGGCTTGATATCCAATACAATTACTGAACTAAAGCTCCCATTGTTCAATGATATTGTGAACAATGACAAGCAGCTGAAGGAAGACTCGCACCCGGATGCGGGTGTTACTGCCATGTTTATATGATAGGACAGCCCATGACGGCAACTGGCCAGGGCTCCAACCGCTTTAGGCGGCTCATGGCATATGAGGGACGGGCATTCATAGCCCTTAGTAATTCTGGACAGAGGAGAAGAGTAATGGCACTGCGCAGAGGAGTAAATGCGCAGGGGGAACGTTGGTCCGGTCTGGAGTTATGTGCGCATAGTGTAAAGAATATGGATCAGGGCATAATTTGCACACCAGCGCGCCTCATTTGGCTCAGCAGAGAGCGCACTAGAGAGGAGCTCAGAGCTCGGAACTCGGTCCCAATTAAGTCCTTTCATCCGGACTCTGGTTTCAGTGGGGCGAGAGCTTCATGCAAGCCCCTTTGGCTATCCACAGCCAATTCCTCTTCTTTTCCGTCAAGGATAAGATTGGCTACCTGGCTTAATCGAAGCTTGCTGCCTGCACTCAATTGGCCTTCTCGCTCTTTTCACCTGTATCTTTTTGGCCTGCTCCTTATTTTGACAATGCCGCGTCTGAGAGGCACTCCCCGCCGAGGCAACAACACTGGATCCAGGGGAGGTTCTTGCAGTAGAGGCAGCTCTGTTCCGCACATCATCGCTCCATTATCCACTGTTCCGCCTCCCTCTCCGCCTTTTGACAATTCTGGCCCGTCAATTGCCCCTGTTGCGCTTTCTTCTCCGACCTCGAACAGTTCAGGCATTTCCCTGAACAGCTCCTTCCATTCGGCGTGTTTCCAATTTAGAAGCAAGCTTAATAAGCCTCTCATTTCTGCCTTAGTAACGATGATATTTGAGGAGGAAGAGGAGCAAATTAGCTCGGATAATCCTTCCTCTGAGCCTTCGAATGCCCAGATGCCAAGCAATAGTCCAGGAAGCCCATCGGGGGCGGTCCTCAATGACGCAGAACAGAAAGAAATGGAGAACCCAGAACAGAAGGAACCGGAGAACCCGACCATGCCTGCTCAGGAGCCCGTCATCAACGGCGAGCCAGAGCGTTTCAGAAATATTCTACACCTCGTTCTCCCACCAGGCAGAAGCGCAACTGATGTCGAGGATAACGTCATGGTGGAATGGGTCAACTTAACTCCAGACAAAGAATTCGGTCTGCCTCCGAAGGACTGAGCTCGCCAAGTCTTCTAGCGCACTTCAGAATGTTCAGCATTTGTGCTCAGGTCTGCGTCCAGGCGTCTTGCTGTGGGGACTATGCCCAGGTGTCTGTTTGTTTGTTTAATCTATGTCCAGGTGTCTGTCTAAGTATGTCTCTGTCCAGGTGTCTGTCTAAGAATGTCTCTGTCCAGGTGTCGTTATAAGTCCAGGTGGTTGTATGTGTCTGTTTTTAAAATGCTGCTCAAAAGATATTTGTTCAGATGTTTTGGCAAGAACTATACAAGGAACATGTCAGTAGCATTTTGGAATTTTTGTAACAGTTAAAAGTCAAAGTAATCATGTTTGAAATTGCCAGAAACCAGAAAGTTGGCAAGAAGTTTTTGAAAGAGGGTAGGGAGTTACCCCCTCAGAGGTTAAATCCTCTCTGTAAATAATTTTCCTTTTATTTAATAGAATAGCCTTTATCTAGAAAAAAAAATAATAGTAATAATTAGTAATATAAATAATTTAGTCGGCCTCGCTGTCTTTACATCTAACCTAATTCATATTTATCAAAACCTTTTGCATTCTTTTCTCCCTACATCAGTCCTGATGATGAGTCTAGATCTAGACTCGAAAGATCGACCAATATAAAGATGGGCACAGTGGAAAATCCGAACTCCTCTCACAAACTAGTCGATGACCTGACATAACTCCCAAAAAAATCAGATTTAATTCCAGAGCCTCGCCAAAGTAGTCGTAATCGCCGGCAGGGTTGCAAAAGTCGAAGAAAGGCCGAACTCACCCATGGCCGTTTATTTATGAGAGTTGACCGAGGAGGTCGCTTTCATGGCCAATCACCCCGTACCGGGGCTCTCGGTTGCATCCCAGATCGAACGGATATGCCCGGACCAGATCGATCCGGTCCGATCGATTTGGTAATTCTCTCTTTTTTTTAACTTCCGTTTTCATTACAAAACACGTGTTAGATTTATGTTTTTTCTCATTGTTTTTTTCTGTACCCGGTATCTTTATTGTTTCAGGGCATTCAGGAGAGGTTCAGAGTTTGGAGCATCGGGATGTTTTCTCTAGGACGAAAGAGTAGATAGGGTTTGTGAGATCTTACAAATCTCTACTGAGCTTCTGCATCGAGCGGCAATGGCACAAGACCAAATTAAGATAGAGTTGTCGCAGACTGTTTCAATGGTTGTACCGGCCACCCCTACCGTGAGGCATCGGATGTTCCTCTCCAATCTCGACCTTCGTTGGATTAACTTTAACAACGCTCAGTTTCTTCTCTTTTATAAAACAGAAAGTCTGCAGGAGGAGTTCCGTAAGATAGTTGAGACGCTGAAAAGGAGCCTGTCTGCAGTTCTAGTGGACTTCTATCCATTTGCAGGTCGGTTGGACATCAAGAGAGGAGAATCGGGTCGGCCCAAAGTTGACTGCAACGATGAGGGAGTGGAATTCGTTGAATCAACCATTGATATGCCTTTCAAGGATGTGGAGAAAGATGAATTCAAACACAAAAGTTTCTTCAAGGAGCTTGCCCGGACGCATGAAAACAGCTATGCCGCGCCGCTCCTCTCGATTCAGGTATCGGAAAATTACCCGATGCTTCTCTGTAGGGCTAACTAATGACATGCTTCAGTTATTGTAGGTCGCGGCTTTCTTGGGAGGTGGAATTTGCATTGGAACGACCGTTCATCACGTGATTGCAGACGCTAATTCCTTTTGGTATTTCATGAAATGCTGGGCTGAATGCAGCAGAGGACTTCCTATTTCCAAGAAGCCCGAGCATATGAGAACAGTATTCAAGCGCGACAAAAAGAATCAGGCGATACCCAAGATTTCATTCAGAGGCGAAGACAGAGTCACCGATAGGGTCAAGGGAGCCAAGGTTTTGAAGTTTCTGCAGGACGATATAATGGCCATGACTGTGGAACCTCCGGTTGAGCGGAAGGAATTAATCAATTTAAGCACCGGTGACATTACAGTGAAGAAGACCGAGGATAATAGTACTGAGAAATCCATGAAAGATGAAACAGAACTGGAAATCTCAGCTTTTCATTTTAGCGAAAAAATGATTCGAAATCTGAAGGAAAGAGCTCAGGCTTCAAGTTCATTTGTAGCCGTTGCGGCACATTTTTGGAAATGCGTCATTGAAGCCCGCAATGTCCCAGAGAACCAGACCGTTCATTTCCAACTGTTTGCAGACTGCAGAGACCAGTTAATGCGGCCTTTACCACCAACGTATTTTGGAAACTGCTTATGCCCGGGCGTGGCCCAGACTAATGCCAAGCAGCTATTGGAGCAAGATATTTGCTTTGCTGCTGATGTCATTCAAAAGGTAATCATTTCCTGCAAAACAGAAGCGCAGCTCAACAATTTTACTGAGTGGATTGAATCTCGCCACCTTGGCAACTTCAATTATCTTGACAGTGGCTACTCTGTAAACGTATTACACTCTCCCAAATTTCCTGTTTACGATATGGACCATGGATGGGGAAAACCGCTGAATGTGCAACCTGCAAGCATAGACGTGATTGGCGGGATGTTTCTGTTGGCCGGAAGAGACGATGGCGGAAGGAGTATCGATCTCTACACTCTGCTTCCCCTCCCTCATATGGAAACCCTAAAACGCATTCTCATGGTCAGAGCTCATTCTCTGGCCCTGACTTCTAGGTTATAGAATAATTTTACAAGTTTTAATGTTTTATGCAAAACGATACTAGGTTATAGGATAATTTTACTGCGACGTTCAAGTTTTAATGTGGTGTGAAAAACGATGAGAGTATATATAATATATAATAAGCGTATAAATTGTGGGTAAATTTTGATATGTAAAATTATGGGTAAATTTTGATATGTGTTGTTTAAATTGATTTTTGATTATAGATGGATTCAGCAGTTTTAAAAACTTTTGGATTATGAAAAGTTCAGTTTTCAAATCTGTGATTTCAATAAATCTCTATTAAATTTTAGACAAATTAAATATAAAATAAACCAGAAAACATTCTAAAAATTAAGCTTAAAACGACTTGTATATATAGCAATATAGCAATGATGTTATTTAAAACCAAATGAGACTCTCTTTGAAGCATAATTTTCTCTTTATTGAACGAAATTCTTTTGGGCGTTAAGAACTTGTCTTGGATACTTAACCTTTTACGTACGGAATGCACTGAAATTAGTTAATGTATTCGAATTTGAGTAGAATTGATCAATTTGGTACCATTGTATACTCGATAATCAAAGTGACTGTATACACTGGAAAAACAGATAGCCCAAGAAAAATCTTAGGAATGCCAACAAAGGCGTCTAAATAATATGAAAAGTGATCTGAGTACAATATAAAAGGAACCGTATAGCAAAAATAAATCCGTGCAGAATGAATCTTAGCAGAGGAAGCCAAACAAGAACGGGTTCAAACAAGTTTGTGGTGACCGTGCTGTAAAATAAAACCCTGATAGTCCAGCAAAGTGTGATTCACTTCTCACAATGAGAACATTATCCTTAAACACTTTCATGTTATGCATGAAAAGCGGATGATAGGCTCGGCCATATATAATCCTTACTTTGAGTTGGTAGAAAATTGATGATTAATATTTATTTTGGGTTGGATTTTCACAGTTATTTTATTGGGGATGGATAAGTAGATTAATTATAATTTTGAAATTTATTCTAAAACTACTTAATAATGGTTTCGTTAGAAATTTATTAATGCATAAAGTTTCTGTGCAATAAAAAAACTTAACATTTCAAAAATAAATTTAAATGATTAATAATTTCTAAAATAATTCAAAACAAATTGTCCGAAAAAATCCAAACAATCAACCTCTCTTTATAAATTTAAATGATCAGTCATTTCTGGAATAATTCAGAACACGTTATCCAAATTAATCCAAATAATCAACCTCTCTTTCCCAATTCCGTCTTGATATTGCATTTGTTCGCAAGTTCAATATCCTGATACAAATTTTTACATTTACATTGTTCACCGTGAAATCGATTTCACAATTGGTATGTAACACACAACCATATAAAACGACAAAACGACACATAAAAAAATTCAACTCAACCTAGCTACATTTTTATATACATTAATGTAATATTCTCGCATCAAACCTTGTTAGTCATTCTGTATCCATGGTTTAATATTTAATTGCCGCATATGATATAAAATAAAGTCATGTCTTACTCACATATTTGGGCTACTGAAACTACATAGGTTTTTACCAACCCACGAGATCTATGCAATCCTTCACGAGGTGAGTGGGTTACACCTTGCCTTGAATTACACCTTGCCTTGAACTTTATGGCTTCCTGTACGCGACTTAGTGTCAACTGTTCTCGGACATTAATGCGCATGGCCATAATCTCACTCGTCACTTTGGCTGTGACAAGTGTTAGTTCTCCTACCCATCGATTTGGATTGCTCCATCCAACGGTGGTATTTTCTTTGACGTCATCGATCTACCTAACACTTTCGTTTCCATTGACGTTCCTGCTCATTTGCGTTTTCGTGGTGGAGAGTCTTAACGCTCTCCTTCTCACCTACCCCTGGTTTCGCTGTGGTTTTCATAGTCTGGTCTCCATGCCTTGTGGAAAACCACAGAGAGGTAACTCTGAGCCTTCATTGTCTACAAAAATGGTGTGGGTCTTGAATCACTTTCAGTTTGAGTCGAAGGTTGTCTGGATGCAAGGTGTTAATGCATTTTCTCATTTGCGTTTTCGTGGTGGAGAGTCTTAACGCTCTCCTTCTCACCTACCCCTGGTTTCGCTGTGGTTTTCATAGTCTGGTCTCCATGCCTTGTGGAAAACCACAGAGAGGTAACTCTGAGCCTTCATTGTCTACAAAAATGGTGTGGGTCTTGAATCACTTTCAGTTTGAGTCGAAGGTTGTCTGGATGCAAGGTGTTAATGCATTTTCATGCTGGTCAGGTGGGGCCCTCGGCTCTCCAACTTCTGGATCATGTGGCGGTTAGTTTCCTCAACATGAACTAGGTAATGATTATTCAGGCTATTTTTTATTTAGGTTGTCGATACATTCAGTTTTTATAAGCTTGCTACTACTCCAGTTATTTCTAACCCCAAATTTCTATTTCGCACTAATGTGAGACCCCTGCGCACGGCTTGCAAAACTCAAGCAAGAGTTAAGCCTCTCTTCTATGTTAAATACTGTTCCTGAGGTTAATTTATGTAGAAAAGAAAAGGAAAGAACAAGAAACAAGAACCCTCAACTTAAATAGCCAAGATAAGAAACTGAATTGGAACTGAATAGATTTTATTCAACTATGATTCTCCGCTTGTACATTTCATGTGTATTAGGTTATTTTATATCATGACTGTCTTTACATAACTAACTATTCGGTATACAACCGTCTAATTACAATTTACCTAAAAATTACTAATTTGTTGTCAAAAACTAACAAACTCCACGACAACAATTTTCCTAATCTCTTGCCCATGCCTATTCATCATCTTTTCTGCAAGCCAAGAGAATCTAAACACCACCCCAGCTTCTCTACTGTTACTGGCTTTGTGAATATGTCTGCACAATTCTCTCGTGTATGGACCTTTTGAAGAGCTACTTTTCCACCATCGATCACATGTCTCAAAAAATGATACCTTACATCAATGTGCTTGGTTCTGCAGTGATAGGCAGGATTTGTAGCCAAGTGAATAGCACTTTGACTGTCACAAAGTACATTCACTTTCTCCTACTTTCTTCCAATTTCATCTAGCAAACCCTTTAACCAGATTGCTTCTTTACTGGCATATGAGGCAGCTATATATTCGGCTTCAGTAGTGGACAATGCAACTGTTTCTTGAAGCTTTGACATCCAACTAATCGCTCCACCTGCAAGAGTAAAGACATAGCCTGTAATAGATCTTCTTTTGTCCAAATCACCTGCATAGCCAGCATCTACATATCTGCAGACTGATCCTTCACTACCATTAAAGACGATGCAACGGTCACTTGTGCCTCTTAGATATCGAAGCACCCATTTCACTGCTTGCCAATGTTCTTTACCTGGATTTGC
>APFE031031638.1:121667-132739 GCA_000404065.3 Pinus taeda | reverse complement strand
AGCAAAAGATGAAGCAGAATCTTCATCCCTTTTTGGAATTTTCCTTTCCCTTGTAGACCTTCTTAGAGCAACTGGTTGCTGAACTGGTTCAGAAACTTGCACTGGTTCAGAAGCTTCAACGGCTTCCTTTGTGTCTTCAGTACCTTTTTCTCCAGAGGTTTCTCCTTCCTTTCAGCTGTCACCGAAAAGTCTAGCCTCCAACTGAACTCGTTGATTTGGCGACACCTGTTCCTATTCAATTCTTTCAACAGTTGATTTTAAAAGAGAGGATTCATCAAATGTTACATCTCTACTAATGACTATTTTCTACAATGTAGGATCCCACAACCTATATCCTTTCAATGCATAGTCATACCTAACAAAGACATAACATTTCGACTTTGGATCTAATTTTGAACGCTGATTTTTCGGAATGAGAGAATAAGCATCACAACCAAATATTCTCAAATGTGAATAGTCACAAGACTGACCCGTCCAAACTTCTTGAGGAATTTTACAATCAATTGCTACTGAAGGTGATCTGTTAACTAAATAACAAGCAGTAGATACTGTTTCTACCCACAACTCCTTTTGCAAGTTAGCATTGCTAATAATGCTTCTGGCTCTTTCCATAAGAGTCCGATTCATACGCTCAGCAACACCATTTTGCTGAGTATAAACAGCAGTTTTGTCTAACAATTCCCTCATGCTTACAGTATTGTTCAAATTCACCTGAAGTGAACTCACCACCATTGTCAGTTCTTAAGCATTTAATAGATTTTCCTGTTCTTTTCTCTACCATTACTTTAAATTGTTTAAAGACATTTAATACATCAGCTTTCCTTTTTAGCATATAGATCCAAACTTTCTTGGAGTAATCATCAATAAATGTTAAAAAATATAGTGCACCTCCATATGACATAACAGGGGAAGGCCCCCACAGATCAGAATGAATATAGTCTAAAACATCTTTACTATTATGATTTCCAACTTTAAACCTTTGTTTACACTGTTTTCCATACACACAATGTTTACAGAAATCTAAATTCAAGGATTTCAGACCGAGAAGAGATTTATGTTTCATCAATATCTGAAGACCTTTCTCGCTCATATGACCCAATTGTTGATGCCATAGACGAGTGCCTGCTTCTTCCTTTTCTGACGCAACTGCTGCTTCACCGATCTGAGTACTCCCTTTTAACCTGTAAAGATTTCCGACCTTTTCTGCCTTCATAACCACAAGTGCTCCTTTAAAGACTTTCAAGACGCCATCCTGACCTATAAACTTATAACCATCTGAATCCAAAACTCCTAAAGTTATCAAATTTTTCTTCAAATGAGGTACATGTCTAACACTAGTTAATGTTCTAACTGTGTTATCATACATCTTAACCCTGATATCTCTCATCCCAACAGTCTGACATGACATATTGTTACCCATAAACAAAGAACTACTGTTTACATTTTCATACGAGGTAAACCAATTTCTATGTGGGCACATGTGATGCGAAGCACCGGAGTTTAACAGCCAGCTATCTAAACCCTGAGAGATATTACATTCACGTGAAGTTTCATCTATCATACACAATTCTTCAGCAGATAAAACTTCGTCTATCATACCTGAATCGACCTGATTCGCTTCGTTCTTTAGGTTTTCAGATTCTTTTCATTTCCAACAGTCCTTCTTCAAGTGTCCAACTTTATTGCAGTTCCAACATTTCGCCTTACACTTCTTTCCTTTCGATTTCGATCTGGAAGTACCCCTTGGTTTTTCTCCTCTTTCCTTTGAGCGTCCTCTAGCGACCATGGCTTCTGATGCAGCTGTTTCAGTGCTGGATTTCCTTCGTACTTCTTCAGACAGAAGAGCTCCCCCGACGGATTCAAACTTCAAAGAATCAGTAGAGCTAAAGCTGATCGAAGTTACGAAGTGATCCCATGATTTAGGCAGAGAACACAGCAAGGTTACGGCTTTATCTTCTTCCTGTATTTTGACTTCCATATCTGTTAATTGACATATTAGGGTATTAAAAACATTCAAATGTTCTACAACGTTTGAACCTTCTTTCATTCGAAGACTGTATAACTCTCTTTTCAGATAAATTCTGTTGGTCAATGACTTTGTCATATAGAGATTTTCAAGTTTTTCCCACAATCCTGATGCTGTAGTCTCTTCAACAATGTTGAAGAGAACTTCATCCGCAAGGCATAGCCGGATGGTACTGAGAGCTCGGGCATCCAAGTCCTCCCAGTCTAAGGTAGTCATGGTCGCAGGTTTCTTAGTTGCCCCATCCAATGCCTTGTGCAACCCTTGTTGCACAAGCAGATCCCTAACCTTCAGTTTCCAAAGAGCAAAATTGCCTTTTCCGGTGAATTTCTCCACCTCGAATTTTGCATTCGACATCTTGGCCATTTTCTAAGACTTTCAATCTTCAGTCTAGGGTTTAAAAAAAAATTACAATTTTCTTCTTCCAAAATTAAAAATTTCCAATGCCAACAAAGGGTTTCCAAGTTTTAACTCTCCCTACTTCAGTTTCTTAAAAAATTGCTAAATAATATTTCCAGGGAAAAAACCTTTGTTTTTTTCAATTCAAAGAAAAAACCCATTTTTTAAAAAACGCTTCTTTTCTCCTTTCCTTTAAAAAAAAATTGTTTTCTTGTTTCCTGACTTTCTCACATTCACCACTTAATTTACTTTCTGAAGGAAAAAGAATTTCTGAGACAAAATACAATAAAATACCCGGATCCACATTTGTTGATCAAGCTCTGGCAGCAGAAGGTAGACTTCCTCTCTGGTTCTATCAGGTAGCACACAAGCAGACCAACGACGCACAACAGTTCCTCCTCACGCAGAGAAGCACCCAGCCAACTCCTTGACAGCTTCTCAACAGTATTTCTCAGACAACAGGACCTCCAGCCGGTTGAACCCCTCCTCGATGCATGCACAGACGGTCTCTTCTCAAAAAATTGGTGGCAGTTGCACACACAGACAGTCTACACCAACGCACAGACAGGCTCGTCTCAACGCTCTCTCTTCTTTAAAAACGGTGGCTCTTCTCAACGCGGCCTCTTCTTAGAAAAAATGGTGGCTCTTCTCAACGCGGTCTCTTATTTAAAAAACGGTGGCTCTTCTCAACGCACGCACAGCCTGCACAGCCTTATGGTTTTGCTTCACGCCTTCACGCTCCAGCCCACACAGGGCTCTTCTCAACGCATGCACAGACAGGCTCTTCATGCAGGCAACGGGCAGACAACGGTCTTCTCAACGCACGCACAAACAGGGTCTCCAACGCACAGACAGGCTCTTCTCAACGCATGCACCACGCCTTCATGCTCCAGCTCGCACAGGGTTCTTCTGAACGCACGCATAGATAGGCTCTTCACACAGGCAACGGGCACACCTTCGCACAGCTAACTTCAACGCACAGGTGAGTCTCTTCAGGCCAGCAGGCAGCGCGGTTTTACTTCACGCAGACAACGGTCACACCTTCACCTCATGCTTCTTCACACAGGCTCTGATACCAATTGTAGAAAAGAAAAGGAAAGAACAAGAAACAAGAACCCTCACCTTAAATAGCCAAGATAACAAACTGAATTGGAACTGAATAGATTTTATTCAACTATGATTCTCCGCTTGTACATTTCATGTGTATTAGGTTATTTTATATCATGACTGTCGTTACATAACTAACTATTCGGTATACAACCGTCTAATTACAATTTACCTAAAAATTACTAATTTGTTGTCAAAAACTAACAATTTATTATCCGGGTCATAACATTTGCCTATGCCACTGTAGGTATGACGCATTTTTAAACTGAAAGGTGCTAGCGGTTCAATATATTGGCTTATTCACAAAGCTTACTCACAACTCTGCATTTGGTACACGTTGGAGCTTACTTTCATGGTCCTTATTGGTTGTTTGAAGCAATTTAGGAATTTTAATCCTTTGGATTTCTATTAATTAGGGCTTTATTTACAAATAGTTGTAGTTTTATGCCGCGAGGTCGATAGGACTCACAGATTGTGAAGTTGGTTCCTATTGTAATTAATTCCTTCCTATTTGACTGTTTGGACAAGACTGAGAAGGGTTTGATCTTAATTTATCTGTTGGGTTTACTTTGTTCATGCTATCTATACTATATTAAATTAGTCCATTGATATTCTTTGTCGAACCATTACAGAACTTGATTGTAATTTTTGTTGGAAAATACTCTTTGTTTGAACTGAATTCGGCAGAGTATAATTATGCTAGAAATTTTCATGAACTTTGAGGCGTTGTTTATATAAACCCCCAATGTTGTACGAATAGCGGCTGAGCTTTGGGGATTCTGGTTGATTATCGAGGGTATATATGATACATGATTTTTCATGACTTTTCCTTCAGTTGTTATATCAGTTATGTCACTCTATTTCTCTTTGTTTGAAATGTTGTCTGCATATATATATGTTTAGTGCAACAAGTGTTCATGGTTTAATTTAAGAAACCATGGTACATGGTTGTGGATGGGTTCTTTACGAACTTGTCCATGGCTAAAAACACTAGGTATATGAAGAGTCTGTAAAGAAATCATATATTTCGCTGGAAATATATGAAACAGTTTGCTGAGTTAAATTCTTTCTTTAGCTACAGAGATTCGTGTGTATGATATAGCTTTGATATTTAGAACTATGTGTTGTGGCATGATATGTTTACCTTATATCATGTAATTATTTATTTTTAGCAGAAAGCTCATAAGCATTGGTTTTACAGTTCATATGCTTATGTATTTTCAGATTAAGTCGACAATAATCTATAATGTTATTTTGCTCATTAGCTAAACATTGATTGTTAACTGACAGTTATACTGTCCTTGGGATATGTATCAATATCTTTTGGGAAACATATATTGTCTCCTTGCTCTACTATTTTACCATAAAACTAGTAAATATTGTAATTCGTAATTTATACTAAATCATTTCCAAAATACCTACCTACATTAAGCAGATCATTCATTATAAACACATTATTTCAGTTCACAATAAACATTCAACTGATCTAATGATAATAATTATCATGATAGTATCACTTATCTGTATTTTGTTATGTATATGTTAAATAATCGGAAAATCTCTCCACCCAGCCTCATAACTGGCATTTATGTCCAAGTTCCCCCTCCGAGCCCTTCCACTTTTGCCAAAACAAAATAGCTGGGTACCTTGGGCACCAAGACTCTATCCAACCTCAAGTCCCGTACCCCACAGCTTGTTCCCTCAACTTTCTTTGCCACTGGTTATATTTGCCAACTCAAGGAAAAAATATAGCATAGTCCTCTGCTTTCCAACACCCCAAGGTTCTGCCATCTTTACACTTTAAGGAAAAAAACAAAAACTGAAAGAGTAGTTGTAACTATACTCAGAATTTGGTTTAGCTTTTCTATTTTTATTCTTTTAACTATCTAGTCCAAATTTTTTTAAATAATAATTAACAATATTTGTTCTAATTATTTTAAGCCCAATAGTTTTAACAGTTAAATAACATAAATGAAACTAAACTTGTTTAAAAGAATAACAAAAGAAGTCTTGTTTATGTTATAGCACCCTCCCCTTGAGAGGAACATCGTCCTTGGTGTTTTTTCTCTACGCAAATAGTGCAGGAAAAGCTTTTCACATGGCCTCCTCTTCTTCCCAGGTAGCCTCATCTGGGCCAAAGTGCTTCCACTGCACTTTAACATGGATGATGGCTCACCTCCACAAGGTGGTTTCTCTATGATTGAGGATATAAAGAGGCTCTGCTAGAAATTCCCCCTCGGGTTCTACCTGCATGTTCATATTATGTTGTCAGAACATTTCAAGACATTAATCTTTTGATCATATTGCTTCCTATTTATCATTACCTGAGTACTCTCCCAGTTAATAATATGTCGAGGGTCATAAATATACTTCTTTAACAATGACACATGAAAGACGTTGTGTACTCGGATGTGGCCTGGCAGTGCTAGTTTATATGCCACATGCCCAATCCGTTCTAAAATTTGGAAAGGCCCACAATACCATGGTGCCAATTTTGCACAACCTTTCCACTGCAAGGTGCTTTTCTGAGGTTTGACCTTTAGGTACGGATGATCACCTAGCTGGAATTCTTTATGGGTTCTCTTCCTGTCTGCATACACTTTTTTCCTATCTTGTGCTGCCTTTAAGTTCTCGCGAACTTTCTTAACGGTAGCCTCCATTTCTGTTAGCATGTCGGGACTGAATGCTAATTTATTTTTCGGACTATTCCAATCCATGGGTACCCGACACTTTCTCTTGTAAAGTACCTCGAAGGGACTCATACCCAAAGATTTGTAATGCCCGTTGTTGTAGGCGAGTTCCACCAGGTGGAGATAATCTTCCCATTTTTGCAGTTGTTGCATTACAAACATGCACAACATATCCTCCAGAACATGATTTACTCACTCTGTTTAACCATAGGTCTATGGATGATAGGTAGTACTAAAATGGATTTGGGTCCCCAGTCCTGAAAAGAGAGTTTTCCAAAAAGCAGATGTAAATATTACATTGCTATCAAAGATCACAACTCAGGGTATCCCGTGTAGACAAAAGATTTCTCTCATAAATATGTCTGCAGTCTCCACTATTTTGTAAGTGGATTTATAGGGATGAAATGAGTAGTCTTGCTTAGTTTGTCTATAACTACCATGATTCAATCGTGTTGCTTTCTAGTACAAGGCAACCCCATAATAAAGTCTAGAGCTATGGTCTCCCATTTCCATTCAGGAATGGGTAGTAGTTGCAACAGTCCCACAGGATGCTGATGCTCTTCTTTCACCAGTTGGAACTCTAAGCACTTAGATAAATATTCAGCTACATATTTTCATAAACCAGGCTAGAAATAACTTTTCTTAATGGCAGAATACAATTTATGGTATCCTCGGTGGGCAGCATAAGGTTTCCTGTGAAACTCATCTAGTAACATCTGCTTCATAGAAATTTGATTAGTAATGTAGATAACATTTCTGAATGTTAAGATGTTAGCAGAATTGATTGCATACTCACATTATTTCCATCTTACTTGGGCTTCTGAAGCTCGCTGCCATAAAAATGCATATTCTGGATCCTTGAGGGAAGCTTCTTAGATAACTCCTGGTAGGTTAGATTGTGCATGACTGAAATGTAATTCATAGATGCAATGTAATTTTCTTCTTAGAGCATCAACTACCTGATTTTCTTTTCCCTTGATGTGGTTTAAATCAAAATCAAATTCACTTAGGAATGTTGTCCATCTAGCCTGGCATGCATTTAGATTAGATTGATTAAATAAATTTTTCAAACTACTATGGTCAGTTAACAACAAAAATTTCTTTCCCAGAAGGTATTTCTGCCACATCTTTAGTGCATGCACTACCGCGGTCAACTCCAAATCATAGACAGAGTAATGTTGTTCATAATATTTCAGTTTTCATGACTCATAAGCAATGACTCTTTCTTCCCGAGTTAATACTCCACGGACGCCTTCTTTACTTACATCGGTACATACTACAAATGATTTGTCCAGATCTGCTACCTTTAATACTTGAGCAGTTGTGAGAAGATGTTTTAGCTCCTCAAAGCTTTATTGGCATTCTGTTCTCCAGTGGAAAGCTTGTCCCTTTTTCTGAAGTGAAGTTGTTGAGAAGGAAATTTTTGAAAAGTCCTTTATAAATCAGCGGTAATACCCTAGCAAGCCTAAGAAGGATCTTATTTCGGCCACGTTTTTCGGTGCATTCCATTCCATGATAGTTTTGATTGTCTATAGATCCACTCCTATCCCTTCTGATGATATAACATGGCCTAGGTATTGAATTTGATCTTCGTAAAAATAACATTTGCTAAACTTTTCATACCGCTGATTTTCTCGCAAAATTTGCAGTACCGTTCTCAAGTGTTGTTCGTGTTCCACTTGATTTTTAGAGTATATTAGTATATCATCGATGAAAATTAATATAAACTTATCAAGAAAAGGCTGGAAAATGTCGTGCATTAGGCTCATGAACATGGCTAGTGCATTGGTAAGGCCAAAAGGCAATACCACGAACTCGTAATGTCCATAACAAGTTCAGAATGCAGTTTTACATATGCCTAATCCTTTATTCTGATTTTATGGTACCCGAACCTTAAGTCAATTTTCGAGAACACGCTAGCTCCCTGTACTTTGTCAAATAAGTCATTGATGTGAGGTAGTGGGTATTTGTTCTTTATGGTCAGCTTATTCGGCTGACAATAGTCAATGCATAATCGTAGGGTTCTGGCCTTCTTACATACAAATAACAATGGGGCTCCACAAGGAGACACACTTGAGCGTATGTATCATTTATATAATAGCTCCTGCAGCTGCATTTTAAGTTAATTCAATTTTGGAAAAATCATTCGATAAGGGGTTTTCAAAACAGGGGTTGTTGTGTGCATTAATTCAATTGTAAAATCAATGTCTCGCCTTTATGGCAATCCTGGAATAGATTCCGGAAATATGTCTAAGAAATACTGGATTACAGGAATATTCTCTAGAGAGGTCTTTTATTTTTATCATTTCTATACCCTACCTGAACTTCATAAATATGGCACCCTTTTCTTAAATGTTGGACACCTAATCCTTAATGGGTTAGTGTGGAAGTCGAATGGACAAAAGCAGTCCAAGAGACCTTGGAATGTGAATCCCAACGGTCACATAATGTACTATAAATGTATATCATTTGTGAATAAAAATCTAATTGCATGTTTTATCTTTCCTATCTTTCTCGCTCCCCATATGTGTCTAACATGGTATTAAAGCCATGATGTGTGGCCTGGTAACTGCGCTCTGTCTGCCACACCTGCGCTGCCCTGACATATTCTATTTATTAAGCTCAGACTACATAAACGTTTCATATTCTCTGAACGTTGTTCATCAGTTACATTCTAATTATGTCTGCCATATTCCCTTCTATTTCGCTGTCGCAGTTGTTCCATAACCGGTTTCTCTCAGAAGAAACCCGCTGCGCTTGTTCTCACACTCGGGAGAGTCATTGTCTCGGCCCCTCCACCTTCCCTTCTACCCACGCAGCCGTAATTTTCAGATCGCGGGTCCAATTCGAATGCACTGTAACTGGCCTGAACAAATTCGCCATACTTGACGATCTCTCGTCTCAGATTCTCGTCCAAGGGATCAAGAAGTCCTTCCTAGTTCTTCAATCCCTGGTATTCTCTCCATTTTGACCCCAGCTTCTGCCTAGGAGATCTGCGCATGCCTGGAGCGAAATTTTCAACCGAATCCCACTTTATACTCATGTGTGAACTGCTGCCATCAGTCCCTGATTCAAATACTTCAAGACGTTTGCCCACTTTCCTAAAATTGTTCATCTAGAGCTCGGCCAAGCTTTTCTTCACTACACTGAATCGTTCAGTCGCAGTTGCTGAAATGCTATCAGTCAAGGAAGCCTTAAACTTCGGGCATTTCCTGGGCAGCGAGATAGGTTTTACGTTAAAAGACCTCCGGGAAGCAAGTGAAGTATTACTCTTCATGGCCTCATAATTCGTGTATCCAGTTAAAGAATTCAATGGTGAGAACGACGACGATGCCAATGCAAGTGATTGTGCAGGCTCCATCGATATTTGATTACACCTTCAATCACCTGAAGTGAAAAGAACTTTGTATTCAAATTCTGCGAGTTCTGCAGAATGCTAACAACTTGCAGCCTTGTATCCGGATGAGCCTGTAAATCCCGCAATATCCGCTCTGCTGCTACTCTCTCTTCTTTAGATCCCGTGCCGTAGAAAGCCGCAACAATAGCATCAAGAAGGGGGACGTCAATGGGCTGTGAAAGGCCCAGAAGCTTTTCAACCATGGTGTTCTTTTAAGAGTTTCCGGCCAGCCAAAATCGCAGGGTACCTGCTGTCGGAATCCTTTTAGTGTTTGCTTCGGAGGTCGAAATCCTTCACCTGGCCTCAAACCCTCGAACACGCCAAAATACACAATCCAGGCATTCCTCTACAGTGAAAAAGCAGCTCTGTCCATCTTCGGCTATATATACCCACGCAGCTCAGTATTAATTATATATTTTACAAGTGAAATACAGTTGCAATTAATGTAATTGCTGTGAAGATAGGTATTTCAATCCTAAACACGGAATACAATACTTATTGTATATTCTTTATATTACCTGAATTTTTAGATGGATTTCAAAATATGTCTACGCTACCATGGTTGGCACTAGCCATTCACAGCACGCTGAGAAAAATATTCTAGAGGCAGAGATCGCCCGACAATATCTGTGGCCTTACTAATTTGGTTAGGAATTGAATGCCCAGGGTAATGTGCTGCTGTTATATTTCATGAGGACTCCAATGACAAAGGAGAGGTTTATCTATTGAGATAATGGCCAAACTTGAAGATGCATTAAAGTTATTGAATATCCTAATTCATTCCACTATTGATGAGATGGTCAAAGTCAACAAAGAAACTCTTTTTGACATTCAAACTTATTTGCAAAATGCACAAGAAAAGGTTGATTTTTTGCAACTTGAATCACAGCTACAGCAAGAAGAGCTACATCAAAATAGACACCATTCTGAACCTGTTTTTGTTCAGAACATTGAGACAACCACCCATTAGCAGCATGTTACAGTTCATTCATATTTAGTACCAAACAAAGCAGCAAGGTTACATGCAGATGCAGAAGTTCAGTCTGCACTTCCCAAGCCCATTATCAGACCTTGGGAAGAGCTTGTCCACAACAAGCATAGAACCGGTCTTGGATATGACAAGGACTTGTCCTTTCATATTCCAGACTACTCAAAACCCATTCAGTTTCAGAGTGCTGGTTTCATTAATGACAGTTCACTTGCTCCTCATGATAGTTCAGCGTCAGCTGTTCCAGACTCTGCTCCTCTTCCACAGCAACAACAACAACAACAGATCGTGAAATGCCAACACTGTGATCGAGTTGGCCATTTGAAAGATCAATGTTTTGATCTTCATTCATGTAAGCACTGTCATAAAACTAGTCATTCTTCAAACAGATGCTTCAAAAACAAACACCCTGCAAGAACAAAGATTCATCTAGGATGGATCGCTTCTTGGCAATGGGCATCAACAGCC
>APFE031031638.1:105723-121550 GCA_000404065.3 Pinus taeda | reverse complement strand
ATGCTTAAACCATCACAGGTTGAGACTTCCCTTTCTAGGTTGAAGTTTTACCTTTTATGCGGGGTGAGACCTCCCTTTTATGGTTGAAGGTTTCCCTCTTTAAAACAATAGGATCACTTCCTCTAGCAGAAGACTTCAGATTCTTGCCAGTTTTGGAAGAGTTCTGGGAACTCACTAAGCGTTCCAGTGTTGGTGGCCATCCTTAAACCACCGCCCTTTATACCAACATTTCATAGATCACATTCAGCCTAGTGCTGCCATGCATATTTGCACATTTTGTTACAGCTCTCTTCTTGGACTCATACATAACCCTTCAGATTAAGGGGGGGAATGTTGGACACCTAATCCTTAATGGGTTAGTGTGGAAGTCAAATGGACAAAAGCAGTCCAAGAGACCTTGGGATGTGAATCCCAACGGTCACATAATGTACTATAAATGTATATCTTTTGTGAATAAAAATCGAATTGCATGTTTTATCTTTCGTATCTTTCTCGCTCCCCATGTGTGTCTAACATACACCTTCCAAGTTGGTTGGCTGTGATAGGGCGCAACTTGACATTCTTCTTAATTATTTGAATTTCCTTCCACTATCCTGACCCGGTAAGATAACTTATGGACTTTCTTTGCAATCTACCAGGGACCAACTACCTTCTAGCTAGTCCATCCCTATTAATACCTCATATGAGCCTAGGGGAAGAATATTCAGATTGACTTGGATAGGCTGTCCTAAAACTGTTATAGGACAGTTTTCTGTTTTGGCCGACACCTTTCTTTTGGTACCAGTAGCTAGTTGAACTAGGCATGACTGTTTGTATTTATTGCTTTACAGTTGACATATTCCTACCACCTTAGGACTAATATAACTCAGGCTAGCGCCTGGATCAAATAAAATAGAAACATATTGGCCATCAATCATACCTTCGCATTCGATCATAGTGGGCTAATATTCCACCTAATGATAGTCCAATGCCGGATTAATCTTGGGAATGCTCCTTGCGATATCCCCTACCGTAGAAGCTTCTTGCATGTTAGAAAGTTGCTCAGTCTGAGCTTTCTGCGGGCAATTTTTGTAATAATGTGCCACTCCACATCCCAACATTGTAGTGGCAGTTTTGCTAGTTGTTCAGTGATAGTTATGCTAATCCCTTCCGGTTGTCTATTCTCAGTGAAGGTCTGAGTTCTGGGTGGGATTCTTGAAAACTTTCCAAAGGTCCATTACTGATTATTTCTTCCATGCATGTTTTTCTCATGTCTATTGGGTGGTAAATTCCTCATTTTCTTGGCAGAAACTCTTTTATATGCTTCATTTTTCTGCTTCATCTGCTGATAACATATGCGAGCCTTCCGGACTGCATCGTCCATGGTTTCAGGATAGTCAAAATCTAATTTCTCCTTCATGAAGTTAGGCAAACTACTAATAAACCATTGGATCTTAGCTTTTTCTTCTTGCATGTATGGGACGTAGCGAAACAGAGAAGTAAAGTGTGCTACATATTCATCCATCGTTAGGGTTCCCAATCTTAATTCATGGAACCCTTTTTCCTTTTCATCATAATATCTGTTAAATATTTGTCCTTAAAGTGTTTCTGGAATTCTTGCCATGTTACTTGTTCTTCATCAATCTTGCTTACAGTTTTAATTTCTTCCCACTAGAGGGTGGCTTTTCCTTGTAATTGGTAAACTGCCAACCTTGCTTTAATTGTTTCGGTATATTCATATATTTGGAAGTATTTACCCATGACTACCAGCCAAGCTTCCGTCACTTCTTCTGACTCTCCTTCGAACAGTGAGGGTCTGATTTTTTTGAGCTCACCTTGTAATTCTATCTTTGTTCTTTTTGGTTTTCTTTGGTTGAAAGCATTATTTGAACGCCCTTCATCTTCTTCTTTGTGACCCTCTACGGAATTTTCATGATCTTCCTCATTATGATCAGTTGGGGTCTTTTCCCTATTTTCTGTACTGGAATCTAGTCCTATTTGATTTTTCCGATCTGACAAACTTTTAAGAATCTTTTACTACTCTTGTCTTAATTGCTCGTTCTCTATTCTGATGTTTATCATTACCACTCGAAGTTGTTGTACTATCTCGAGTATGGAAGTGTTAACCTGTCTCGATTCTTCTCCTAATTGCACCCATAATTTTGGGTTGGTCTCTACATAAGGCACCTCTGGCTGGCTCGATGATCTGGATCTCCTATGCATTGTATCCCTGATGTTAATTCACCTTCTATATTCACAGTTAGTCAAAATTAGTTTATTTTCTTCATATATATACAGGTACATCACAACTTTATTGATTGCTAGAAAAACCCATAATTTACACACAACGATATAATATAATAGAACGACACACATAAAAAAAAATCAACTCTAACCTAGCTACATTTTTATATACATTAATGTAATATTCCCACATCAAACCTTGTTGGACATTGCGTATCCATGGTTTAATATTTAATTTCCACATATGATATAAAAAAAAGTCATTTCTGACTTTTGGGGTACTGAAACCATAGAGGTTTTTACCTACCCACGAGATCTGTGTCCTTCACGAGGTGACTGGGTTACACCTTGCCTTGGACTTTATGGCTTCCTGTACGCGACTTCCTATCAATTTTTCTCAGACATTAATGCGCATGGTCGTAACCCCACTCATCGCTTTGGCTGTGAAAAGTGTTAGTTCTCCTACCTGTCGATTTGAATTGCTCCATCCAATGATGGTAGTTTCTTTGGGATCATCCATCTACCTAACACTTGGGTTTCCACACGAGTTCCTCCTCATTTGGGTTTTCGTGGTGGAGAGTCTTATCACATTGCTTCTCGCCTGCTCCTGGTTTCACTGTGGTTTTCATGGTCCGATCTCCATGCCTTGTGGAAAATCGCAAAGAGGTAACTCTGAGCCTTCATTATCTGTAGAAATGGTGTGGGTCTTGAATCATTTTCAGTATGAGCTTAAGGATGTCTCGATGCAAGGTGTTAATGCATTTTCTTGCTAGTCAGGTGGGGTACTCGATCCTCCAACTTCTGGATTATGTGGCAATTAGTTTCCTTGGGACGAAGTAGGGAATGATTATTCAGGCTATTGTTTATTTAGGTTGTCGATACATCTAGTTTTTGAAAGCTTGCTACTACTCTAGGTATTTCTAACCGCAGATTTCTATTTTGTGCAGATGTGAGCCCCCTGCACATGGCTTGCAAAACTCAGGTAAGAGTTAAACCCCTCTTTTATGTTAAATACCATTCCTGAGGTTAATTTATTATCCAGGTCATAACATTTTCCTATGGTGTTGCAGGTATGATGCATTTTCAAACCGAAAGGGGCTAGCCGTTCAATATATTGGTCCATTGATGAAGCTTACTCACAACTTTTCATTTGGTATAGGTTGGAGCTTACTTTCATGGCCCTTACTGGTTGGTTGAAGTGGTTTAAGAATTTTAATCCAGTGGGTTTCTATGAATTAGGGTTTTATTTACAAATAGTTGTAGTTTTATGTCGCGAGGTCGATAGGACTCACAAACTATCTAGTTGGTTCCTTATGTAATTAATTCCTTCCTATTTAACTGTTTGGAAAACACCAAGAAGGGTCTAATCTTAATTTATCTGCAAGGGTTTACTTTATTCATGCTAGATATACTATATTAAATTAGTCCACTCATATTCTGTGTCAAACCATTAGATAACTTGATTGTAATTTTTGTTGGAAAATACTCTTCATTTCAACTGAATTCGGCGGAGTATAATTATGCTAGAATTTTTCATGAACTTTGAGGCGTTGTCTACATAAACCCCCAATGTTGTACGAATAGTGGCTGAGCTTTAGGGCTTTGGTTGATTATCGAGGGTATGTGCGATACATGATTTTTCATGATTTTCCCCTCTATTGTTATATCAATTATGTCACTCTATTTCTCTTTGTTGGAAATGTTGTCTGCATATATATATATGTTTACCGTTATGAGTGTTCATGGCTTAATTTAAGAAACCAGGGTACATGGCTGTGGATGGGTTATTTACGAACTCATTCGTGGCTACAAACCTTGGGTATATGAAGAGTCTGTAAAGAAATCATATATTCCACTGAAAACATATGAAACCATTTGCTGAGTTAAATTCTTTCTTCAGTTACGGAGATTCCTATGTATGACAGAGGTCTGGTATTTAGAACCATGTGCTGGAGCATGATATGTTTACCTTATATCATTTAATTATTTATTTTTAGTAGAAAGCTGATAAACATTGGTTTACAGTTCATATACTTATGTATTTTCAGATTAAGTCAACATTAATCTATAATGCTATTTTGCTCATTAGCTAAACATGACTGTTAACTGACAGTTATACCATCCCCACGATGCGTATCAATATCTTTTGGGAAACATGCATTGTCTCCTTGATCTACTATTCTACCCAGAAACTAGTAATGATTGTAATTTGTAATTTATACTAAATCATTTCCAAGCTACCTACCTACATTAAGCAGATCATTCATTATAACCACATTATTTCAGTTCACAATAAACATTCAACTCATCTACTAATAATAATTATCATGATAGTATCACTTATATGTATTTTGTTATGTATATGTTAAATAATCAGAAGATCTCTCCACCCAGCCTCAGAACATCCAATTACGTCCAAGTTCCCCCTTCGAGCCCTTCCACTTCTGTCAAAACGGAACAACTGGGTACCTTAGGCATCAGGACTCTGTCCAACCTCAAGTCCTGTACCCCAAATCTTGTTCCCTCAACTTTCTTCGCCACTAGTTATATCTGCCAGCTTAAGGAAGAATAGAGCACAGTCCTCTGCTTTCCAACCCCCCAAGGTTCTACCCTAATTACCCTTTAAGGAAAAAAACAAAAACTGAACTTGAGCAGTTGTAACTGTACTCAGAAGTTTGTTTAGCTGTTTTATTTTGATTCTTTTAACAATCTGGTCCAACGTCTTTCAAATAATAATTAACAGTATTTGCTCTAGCTATTTCAAGCCCAATAGTTTTAACAATTAAATAACATAAATGAAATCAAACTTGATAAAAAAATTAACTCATGAAGTGTTGTTACATGGTCTCTGTTGGGAAGGAAGTCACGTTAAGTACTCCCTATAGATAGGACAGGACCAAAAACATCTTACCTCTCAAATCACTGTATGTCTGCACATGGCAGTCTAGTCTGTTTTTGTTTTATTTGGAAACTTTTCTTTGTACCAACCACCCACACGTTTAAGCTTTAAACTCATCTGGGAATAATTTGATGGTCAAGAAAGATGTACTAAGTTGTTTGGTTATTAAAGTACATTAGTGCTTGGTTTTGGTGCAATGAAAAACTTAATATTTCAGGAAAAAAAAAACAGGAAAAAAAATAAATTAAAAAAAAAATTAAATAAATAAATAAATAAAATTAAATAGTCAATTATTTATGGATCATTCACTCAACAATTATCAAAAGATAATTCAGAAAAAAAAAAAAAAAATTTAAAATAATCATTTATTTTTGTACAATTTACCAAACAATTTTCAAAAAACATTTCAGAAAAAAGAAATAAATTTAAATAGTCAATTATTTCTAGAACATTCACCAAACAATTATCAAAAGGTAACTGAAAATAAGTTATCTAAGAAAATCTGCATAATGAATGTCTAGTTATCTAAGAGGTAGTATAATAGTTTAGAAGTATATTAATGTCTTGTTTTGCTTTTGGTGTAATGGAAAACCTAGCATTTAAAAAAAAAAAATTTAAATAATCAATTATTTTTGGACATCCACCAAACAACTATCAAAAAAAAATAAAAATCATAATCAATTATTTTTGAACCATTCACCAAACAATTATTAAAATAAATAAATAAATAAATTTAAATAATGACCCATTCACCCTACAATTATAAAAAAAAGAATTGAGAATAAAAAATAAATAAATAATCAAACTATTTGATGGACCATTCACCCCACAATTATCAAAAATAATTGAGAAAAAAAATAAATAAATAATCAACTATTATGACCATTTCACCAAACAATTATGCGAAAAAAACATTTCAAAAAAAATAAAAATAAATAATTAAATAATCCATTATTTTTGGACCATTCACCAAACAATTATAAAAAACATTTCAGAAAAAAATTAAATTTAAATAGGCCATTATTTCTAGACATTTCACCAAACAATTATAAAAGAAAATTAAATAATCAATTATTTTTAAACCATTCACCAAATAAATATCCTCTACCTATACATCAAATGACCCTATTTCCTAATCTTTTGCCAAGAATCCTCTCCATGAAGGCGTGTGTATATTCCCATTAATTGCACCAACAACCATGGTGATGGCTATCGGTAAACAAGTGAACGAATTCCTTATTCTTTGATATTAAGTTCCATGGATATTTCCTTAGCTATATGTTTAATATTTTTGTTAACCCTTGGGATTTGCATGGAATATTTCTACGTCATTCAACACAGGTTGGAAATCATCAAAATGCTTTGACACAATTGGTGACCCCATATGCATAATACAATCTATCAATTGGGTATTTCCACGTACTTATATGGTGCTAAACCTAACGAGGAAAATCTGAGGAAACAAAAATAAAGTAAAATAAGCCCGCAATATACATAAAATTATATATATATATAATTGCATATTTTTCTTTCTTAATAATTTTAGTTCGTTTTAGTTGTAGTTTTATATTTAGAATTGCATAGTTTTTATTATTTTTGGATTGCATATTTTTATATAGGTAAGATTGTAGAGTTTTCACGTTTCTTTTTTAATAACCGAAATATTATATTATATATGTGACATATTTCATAGTTTTAAAATAGTTTAGATTTTCATAGTGTTTTAACATAATAATTGAAAATATGTCTATTTGAATAATTTTAAATGAACTATAATTAAAATTATGAATTAATAGAATTTATTTTACAATTTTTCTCTAAAATTGATCCGGATTTAAACAGGAATGCAATAGATTACAGAGATAACCATAAATACAGAGATGCGATAACCATAAATAGAGAGATGCAGCGGAAATAACACTTCATTTCATTAATGGAAATACCGAAATATGCTTACAACCAGAATTGGAAATAAACCAGCTAGGACGATGGTAGCTTATCTCTGAGAAGAGATGTGCGGCTACATGTCTCTGAACTGTTCCGAACTTGTGTTACAATGAGGCTCGAAGGCCTATTTATTATTGAGAAACAATGGAAAACCCTTCACATTCCAAATCCGACCCTTAGAAGATGAAACGCCAAATTGTGGGCCCCGTTTTGGGTAAATTGGTACATCAATTTCCCGGGGTCGTAACTTTGGCATACGATCTCCGTTTGACGCGTATGATAGCTCGTTAGAAAGATCTATCCGAGAACTACCACTTTGGGAAGGGCAACATCGGTCCATGGCCCCATGTTGCCCCCAGATTTCCCAAAAAACGTCGTTTAGGGCCTCAAAACGGCTCCGGAAGTTCAGGACCCGAAAAAAAAAACTGCTAAAAATAGTAAATTGTGCTACATTTACGGAAACTGAAAAACTGAAAGAGATAGTTGTGGGGGTCCAAATGGGATAGGTGGGTGGCCACCAACATCCACCTGGATCAAAAATAAGTTCGCTTTCTGTGGTCAAAGCAACTGTGTTCTTTATTACACTCTTTGTGCACTCCACTATATATTATTATTATAATATATGAATTACTAATATAGAGAATGATGAAGCACTAGGTTAGAGTTAATCAGTGAAGTGGTTAAGAAGTACAATAAACATATGAAGTTATAAAGAAGAAGAAAGTTATGTAAAAAATATAATGTTATTTTAACTTTGGAAAAGTGCCTAGTAATGTAATATTCCAAACTTGGACTAGATTCCATGGATGTTACCCAAACCACTCAAACTTAAGATAACCCAAATTTTATAGTTAGAAATAATAGTGTGACATGGAGCTTCCAATACAACCCCAAACTTTAATGGAGGAATTGAAAAAAACATAATAGATTTTAGGTATATTATATAAAGCAAGGATATTTTTTTCCCTATGTTTAAACATTTGTAAAGGAAATTTCATTTAGTCAAAAAAGTTAGTAATATGCCATAAATGATCAATTCATCACCATCCCAAAAAAATGTTATCCACTGAAGAATTTTTAGCTATATTATATAAAGAAAGGATATTTTTTCCCTAGGTTAAATCATTGGTAAAAGAAATTTCTTTTAGTCAAAAAAGTTAGTAATATGTCATAAATGATCAATCCATCACCATCCCAAAAAAATGTTATCCACTGAAGATATTTGTTATATTTTTTTTATGGTTATCATATTTTGATCCAGGTCTGGGTGTGAAGAAGGACCCTTCCAAGAACTTTCACTTTCATGCAGAAAAAAAGAGGAACATAACAATCATCAGCACATGAGAACATAAGCTGTTGATGATGAAGTTCGTTGAGGAAGGACTACGTCTCCAGGCCCCGGTGTCAAAATGGTGTAGGTTGTTGCATTAAGTGCTGTCAATAATGGTGATGTACACAGAGATGATGTCTCGATCATACAAGGAAAAATGGCCTCATGCAAGAGTGGCTCTAAGAGATATTCCACAACTAAAACTCTCAATCAAAAGACTCCTATTAGTATGATACAAAAACATACATGATGATCATCCCGCCAACATGGCATAAAAGGGATTTCAAAACAACACATGCATGGTGACAACAAGAGTATCCCAGCAACATACAACAAAGGATATTAAAGCATAACATGAAGAGTTATGGCAGCGAGTACATCACATAGAAGATTCCACATCAAATCAAGCAAGGAATCATGACAACATGTAATAAACAAGATCCTGCATCAACATCAATCAAGGATATGTGCAACATAATGCAAAAAGAAGAAGAACATGGACACATCATATACCTCACAACCACAGGTCATCTGAAGAAGTGGATGTCACACTGCTAAAGATGTTGTGACCATCGATCTCAAGTCATCGATTGCATGAAGATGACTGCTCGCACATGAATGTGGACATCTGCACTGGCACTTAGAAAAGTGACTGAAGAATAGAGTGAGAGAATGAGGAATTTTACATTTCCCGAGGATTCCTCAAAGATTCTGCTCCATGGATGGACTGGAAATATGCAACTCAGATGGCCAATTTGGTCTCGCCATTTTGATCGTTGTGGAAAGCCATGAAAAACAAGTATAAACTTGACTATATTTCGACATGGCAAAATTTTACCTCCTTTGGAAAATTTCAAGGCTCATGGTTTCGCTCCCTATTTTGCAGCAATCATGGTTCTACGCACATTCTGAAAAATGTAGAACTATGATGGAGAAATGGACAACGCCATTGCGTTCGTGATGAAGAGAGGTGTTGAATCCATATAAAATTTGTCAAATTCTGACAAAGTGAAAATTTTGCCCTCCTGTAAAATTAATGGTTCTTGTATTAAAAAATCAATTACTCGTCTCGAAATTTGTGCCCACCTTCTGCCTTGAAATCCATAACCTGCAATCTTTCTCCTCCTCAAACTCTATGCAGAGGTAAAAGTCTGCATTTAAATAAAAAAACCCTAGCGGATTTAACAATGAGAGTGGTTGGCGCATTGGTTAAAATCAGCAAATGGTTAAGGAGAGGTCAGGGGATCATATCCCGCCTCTTCCATATATAACTTTTATAACAATAAATGAGTTTGAAACAGGGTGGCCTGCACCTTAAACCTCGCATTATTACCTTATCAGCGCATTAGAATCGGCGTGTTTCCCAAAATATCGGCGGATTAGTCACAACCGATGATCGACCTTTGCAATTAGCGATTGGCACGATGGTTGGAATATATATCAGTGCAATCCATAGAGTATGGCCGATATGTATATATATCGGCAATTGGCGCTGATAATATCAGCGTGTTTATAGGTGTCGGGGCGATATATGATATTGGCTTCAGGGAGTGTCGGCGATTGGCGCAAATATCTCCCGATACATATGCGATGTATATATATATATGTGTGTGGGTGGATCGTTGCGGTTTGGGCCGGGTCCACTGCCGATGGCCCGCGCCCGCCTCTTAATACATCATTTTAACTATATATATATATATTATATATATAATATATATATATATATATATAAATATATATACATACAGACATACATACATACATATATATATATGTTTATTATTGTGATTATATTGCGATAAGGTTGCTTTAAGGGGTTCAGCGGGGTTTGTTACCGCCGATCTGGAAACCATGTGATTGATTGTTTTTATATAGTTATTTGTAATAACTATATATTGAAACATATTTCGTTATATGGTTATTTAATAACCATTTCCATGATTTTGTCTCTTATGTAGGCTTAGGAGACAAATGAGAGAATACCAAGCATCAATGGCTGATGGGCTGCCATGTGGGTCCCACCTGCTTGCTGGGATGCCATGTGGTATACTATGGGTCCCACTTTTCCCTTGTCATGTCAATCTTTGAAGAGATCTATCTTTCGCATATGAGCTTGGTTTGATTAGCCATTCGCACCTCCGCAATCATGATGACGAGATACTTAACATGAACCTATTTCGAGCATCATCCAATCACATTAATTTTGGAGCTTTTTTCCTGCCATTGTATCTAAAGATCCACCTGGATCAATCCTCCCCACTGAGGAGCTTTTGGTCCTCCAAAATCATGCAAAATAATTTGCATCTCTCTCTATACCCTGTCTGCATAACAAATGTCCTGAAAAGGTCTCACTTCCATCTCCTTCACCTTTGTTCTTCGGAGCCTTAAGCGATGAGCCATCACTTGCTACCTCTGCAACCTGTAGTACATTGTTTTGCAAATTACATGCTTTGAATGACATGACCAACTAAAGACCCAAACGTTCCATACTTGCCATGAGTTTATAATGCATACTCGGTGGTCAAGTTTACAACAAGATGGATGCAATACTCCAGCTATGACAATAAGGCCAACTTATCATTGTTGCTTCAAAAAGTGATGGAAAACACCTCATCACTGCAACACATGACTTACATACATAAGGCCAAACACTATTGTTTGACAAGTGATAGAAGCATAACATCACTTTCAGACTGTAAAATACAACTCAAAACATGACCAGGCATCATTTTTGTTGACCAAGTGATGGAAAACACATCATCTCTTTTACACTTTAAAAATGCAACAAATGATTTGCAAAGAATGACCATGAAATGAAATCATGTCAAAAAAACCATTTTTCGCTTATCAATGTGAAGGGGTCACCTCCCTGAGGTGGTTTTGCTTGTCGAACAACTGCTCTCCCTAGTTCACGCACCGACGCTTTGTCTTTAAGGCGTTGCTATGGATGGAGCTTCTAGCAAGTGTCTCTTTGATGGCCATTTCTATCACAATGACTACAGTAGGTTTTCTTCCTCCATATCTGTTTAACCTGCTTCTTTTCATGCTGTTGAGAGGGTCTTTCACACCTCATGAGTGATGCCATTCTTTTCCAACACTTGGAAAACGTATGGTTAGGTAAACCACAAAAGGTACATGCTTTGTGATGCCTTAATCTTCATTCATTATTGAAAACATGATCATAATAAAAATGAAAGTTCGAAGTTCAAAAATGGTTATACCCTCCTTTGTTGTTTCTGATGTCAGTATGGCGATGAGAGCTTGCCTCAGCTCTCTCCCTACAATGGAAAATGCCATGGGATGATGGCGCTGTTTTCCCATCATTCTTTTTCCTCGACGATGTCTCGGACAAACCTGACACCTTTGAGCACTCTCCTTTATGTATCTCGATCCTGAAAATCAATGTTCAGGCACAACCTCCAAAGGTTGAGTGATGCCTTGGTTATTAGCGTGGAGTCGTTCTTTCTCCTCATGGCTCATCCTTGTAAGGAGCCTCATATTTGTTTTGCTTCAGTTCATCCATGGCCTCTTCCGTGGCTTGCAACTGACCCTATAATCGCTCCTCTCCAAGATGAGCCTCGTCTTCTGCCATGTTTCTCCTTCGAGGTGCACGCCCTGCTTCTGAATCGAAAGGTTCTAATTCCCCTTCACCTCTTTGAATCCTTTTTACTGTTAGCATACAAACATGCAATTCCCATCTAAAAATCCCTACTCTGATACCACTTGATCCAGGTCCGGGTGTGAAGAAGGACCCTTCCAAGACCTTTTACTTTTGTGATGTGTTAAAATTTCTTTCTAAAAGAACATTAACGAATACATATGCATGCGGAAAAGAAGAGGAACATAACAATCATCAACACATGAAAACATAAGCCATTGATAATGGAGTTCGTCCATGAGGGACTACGTCTCCAGGCCCTGGTGTCAAGATGGTGTAGGCCACTACATTGAGTTGTCAATAATAGTGATGTACACAGAGATGATGTATCGATCATACAAGGAAAAATTCCCTCACGCAGGAGTGGCTCTAAGAGATATTCCACAACTAGAACTCTCAATCAAAAGATTCCTATCAGTATGATAAAAAGACACACATGATGATCATCCCGCCAACATGGCATAAAAGGGATTTCAAAACAACACATGCATGGCGACAACAAGAGTATCCCAACAACATATAACAAGGGATCTCAAAGCATAACATGACGAGTTATCACAACAAGTACATCACATAGAACATTCCACATCAAATCAAGCAAGGAATCATGACAACATGTAATAAACAAGATCCCGCATCAACATCAATCAAGGATATGTGCAACATAATGCAGAAAGAAGAAGTACATGGACACATCATATACCTCACAACCAAGGGTCATCTAAAGAGGTGGATGTCACACTGTTGAAGTTGCTGTGACCATTGATCTCAAGGCATCAATTGCATGAAGATGATTGCTCACACATGAATGTGGACATTTGCACTGGCACTTAGAAAATTGATTGAAGAATAGAATGAGAGAATGAGGAATCTGAGTGCACCATCAGATTTGTCTCGTTGAGCAGTGCAAAATCAATTGTCCAAAATCCAAATTCTAAAATGTTGAAAATCTGGGGCTCAAGAAATCTTTTAGCTTTCTCGGGATTCCTCAAAGATTCTACTCCATGGATGGACTGGAAATCTGCAACTCAGATGGAAAATCTGATCTCGCCATTGCGATCCCTACGGAAAACCATGAAAAAAAGGTATAAACTTGAATATATTTCGACATGGTAAAATTTCAAGGCTCATGGTTCTGCTCCCTGTTTTTGCAGCGATCATGGTTGCACGTGCATTCTGAAAAATGACTGAAAAATGTAGAACTCTGATGGAAAAATGGACAATGCCATTACGTTCGTGGCGACGAGAGGTGTTGAATCCATATTAAATTTGTCAAATTCTGACAAAGTGAAAATTTTGCTCTCCTACAAAATTCATAGTTCCTACATTAAAAAATTAATTACTCATCTCAAAATCGATGCCCGCCTTCTACCTCAAAATTTGTGCCCTACAATATCTCCCCTCCTCGAACTGTATGCAAAGGTAAAAATGAGTTTAAATAAAAAAAACCTTGGCGGATTTAACAATGAGAGTGGTTGGCACATTGGTTAAAATCGGCAAATGGTTAAGGAGAGGTCGGGGGATGAAATCCTGCCTCTTCCATATATAACTTTTATAACCATAAATGAGTTTGAAAATAGGGCGGTCTGCCCCTTAAACCCCGCATTATTACATTACGGCGCAATCCATGGAGTATCGCCGATATATATATATATATATATATATATATTATCGACGATTGGTGCAAAACGATGAGAGTATATATATATATATATATATATATATAATATCGGCGATTGTGTGCAAAACGATGAGAGTATATATATATATATATATAATATATGGGTGATTTTTTGAAAAAAAAAAAGAATGCATTTCTTTATAAATTGTGTGGGCAAATTTTGATTTGTGTTGTTTAAAGAGGTTTTTGGTTAATAAAGGTGACTTTTAGGAAAAAAATTATGCATTTTTCTATATTCACTAAAACAAATTGTGGGCAAATTTTGATTTGTGTTATTTAAACGAGTTTTTGATTACTATATATTAAGGGTGACTTTTTGGAAAAAAAAAACTGCATTTCTCTATAGAATATGGCTAAAACAAATTGTGGGCAAATTTTGATATGTGTTGTTTAAACAGATTTTTGATTACTTATATGGATTCAACGGCTTCAAAAACTTTTGGATTGTGAAGAGTTCACCTCTCAAATTTGTGATTTCAGTAAATCCCTATCAGATTCTACCCAAATTAAATATAAAAATAAACCCCAAAACATTCTTAAAAATTAGACTTAAAACTACTTGTATATATACCAATATAGCAATGATGTTATTTAAAACCAAATGAGACTCTCTTTGAAGCATAATTTTGTCTTTATTGAAGGAAATTCTTTTGGGCGTTAAGAACTTGTCTTGGATCCTTAACCTTTTACGTACAGAATGCACTAAAATTAGTTAATGTATTCGAATTTGAGTAGAATTGATCAATTTGATACCATTGTATACTCGATAATCAAAGTGACTGTATACACTAGGAAAAACAGATACCCTAAGAAAAATCATAGGAATGCCAACAAAGGCTTCTAAATAATATGAAAAATGTTCTGAGTACAATATAAAAGGAACCGTATCGCAAAAATAAATCCGTGCAGAATGAATCTTAGTAGAGGAAGCTAAACAAGAATGGGTTCAAACAAGTTTGTGGTGACCGTGCTGTAAAATAAAACCTGATATTCTAGCAAAGTGTGATTCACTTCTCACAATGAGAACATTATCCTTAAACACTTTCATGTTATGCATGAAAAGGAGATGATAGGCTTGGCCATATATAATCCTTACTTTGAGTTGGTAGAAAATTGATGATTAATATTTATTTTGTGTTAGATTTTCACAGTTATTTTATTGGGGATGGATCAAGTAGATTAATTATAATTTTGAAATTTATTCTAAAACTACTTAATAATGGTTTAGTTAGAAATTTATTAATGCATAAAATTTCAGTGCAATAAAAAATGATGATGATGATGATGATGATGATGGTTAACGTCCACTGAGACCAAATTGGTCTATCGGACCTATACTTTCTTAATTTCTAATTGTCTGGCTCCTTGTCTTTCTTGGTGAGATTGGTGATGTAGCTTTCTTTTTCTTCTCTACAGTCTTCCAACTTTCTTTATCTTGCATCTCCTTCATCTCTTCTGGTTCTTGGGACATTGGTGTCTTAGCTTCGCGATCTATTGTGTTCGTCCTTTTGGAGATAGTCGGAGAAGAAGTTTGGTCTAGGAGATCTCTTTTGCTGTTAAATGAAGATTTATTTTCCGCTTTATTCGAAACCGCATAACTGTCGATGCTTGAGGGGTTGTTAAGTTCGCCTTTTTGTTGTTGGGCAAGGCTTTCCCCCTGCTCGTCTTGAAAATTGTTTCTATCTTGCCCGATTGCTTGTGATTCAGAGTTTTCTCGAGAGTATTCTTCTTGGGTGACAGTGTAGTGTTCTTTTTGTGCTCCTTCCCACCATGTAGATCTGTGGTGATTTTTTCTAGCAGAATTTCTCTCGGAAGCTTTTGGGCAATTTTTGGCAAGGTGCCCTGTCTCAAAGCAAGATCGACATCTGAAGAGTACACTTTCATAATCGAGTTTCTGGTTCCACACATAGTCTTTACTTGTTAGGTGTATTTCAGCTGGGAATCCGGCACTGAAGTCCATTTCCACACATATGCGTGCATATGTGGTTCTGACATATTCCTCTGTTTCTTGGCACCTGCAGTAAAATTTCCCAATTGCATTTCCAATGGCTTCTAGCGAAGAGAGATTCCAGAGATGCAAGGGTAGGTT
>APFE031031638.1:72996-105703 GCA_000404065.3 Pinus taeda | reverse complement strand
ATTTCTTTATAAATTGTGTGGGCAAATTTTGATTTGTGTTGTTTAAAGAGGTTTTTGGTTAATAAAGGTGACTTTTAGGAAAAAAATTATGCATTTTTCTATATTCACTAAAACAAATTGTGGGCAAATTTTGATTTGTGTTATTTAAACGAGTTTTTGATTACTATATATTAAGGGTGACTTTTTGGAAAAAAAAAACTGCATTTCTCTATAGAATATGGCTAAAACAAATTGTGGGCAAATTTTGATATGTGTTGTTTAAACAGATTTTTGATTACTTATATGGATTCAACGGCTTCAAAAACTTTTGGATTGTGAAGAGTTCACCTCTCAAATTTGTGATTTCAGTAAATCCCTATCAGATTCTACCCAAATTAAATATAAAAATAAACCCCAAAACATTCTTAAAAATTAGACTTAAAACTACTTGTATATATACCAATATAGCAATGATGTTATTTAAAACCAAATGAGACTCTCTTTGAAGCATAATTTTGTCTTTATTGAAGGAAATTCTTTTGGGCGTTAAGAACTTGTCTTGGATCCTTAACCTTTTACGTACAGAATGCACTAAAATTAGTTAATGTATTCGAATTTGAGTAGAATTGATCAATTTGATACCATTGTATACTCGATAATCAAAGTGACTGTATACACTAGGAAAAACAGATACCCTAAGAAAAATCATAGGAATGCCAACAAAGGCTTCTAAATAATATGAAAAATGTTCTGAGTACAATATAAAAGGAACCGTATCGCAAAAATAAATCCGTGCAGAATGAATCTTAGTAGAGGAAGCTAAACAAGAATGGGTTCAAACAAGTTTGTGGTGACCGTGCTGTAAAATAAAACCTGATATTCTAGCAAAGTGTGATTCACTTCTCACAATGAGAACATTATCCTTAAACACTTTCATGTTATGCATGAAAAGGAGATGATAGGCTTGGCCATATATAATCCTTACTTTGAGTTGGTAGAAAATTGATGATTAATATTTATTTTGTGTTAGATTTTCACAGTTATTTTATTGGGGATGGATCAAGTAGATTAATTATAATTTTGAAATTTATTCTAAAACTACTTAATAATGGTTTAGTTAGAAATTTATTAATGCATAAAATTTCAGTGCAATAAAATAAATTTAACATTTCAAAAATAAATTTAAATGATTAATAATTTCTAAAATAATTCAAAACAAATTATCCGAAAAAATCCAAACAATCAACCTCTCTTTATAAATTTAAATGACCAGTCATTTCTGGAATAATTCAAAACACGTTATCCAAATTAATCCAAATAATCAACCTCTCTTTCTCAATTCCTTCTTGATATTGCATTGGTTCGCAAGTTCAATATCGTGATACAAATTTTTACATTTACATTGTTCACCGTGAAATCAATTTCATGGTTGGTCTGTAACACACAACCATATAATACGACAAAATGACACACATAAAAAAAAATCAACTCTAACCTAGCTACATTTTTATATACATTAATGTAATATTCCCGCATCAAACCTTGTTGGTCATTGTGTATCCATGGTTTAATATTTAATTGCCACATATTATATAAAATAAAGTCATGTCTTACTCACAGATTTGGGCTACTGAAACCAAAGAGGTTTTTACCAACCCACGAGAACTATGCAATCCTTCACGAGGTGACTGGGTTACACCTTGCCTTGGACTTTATGGCTGCTTGTACGCGACTTCGTGTCAACTATTCTTGGACATTAATGCGCATGGCCGTAATCTCACTCGTCGCTTTGGCTGTGACAAGTGTTAGTTCTCCTGTCCATCGATTTGGATTGCTCCAACCATGGTATTTTCTTTGGCATCGTCCATCTACCTAACACTTGGGTTTCCACCGACGTTCTTGCTCATTTACGTTTTCGCGGTGGAGAGTCTTAATGCTCTCCTTCTCACCTACCCCTGGTTTCGCTATGGTTTTCATAGTCTGGTCTCCATGCCTTGTGGAAAACCACAGAGAGGTAACTCTGAGCCTGCATTGTCTACAAAAATGGTGTGGGTCTTGAATCACTTTCAGTTTGAGTCGAAGGTTGTCTCGATGCAAGGTGTTAATGCATTTTCATGCTGGTCAGGTGGGGCGCTCGGCTCTCCAACTTCTGGATCATGTGGTGGTTAGTTTCCTCAACATGAACTAGGTAATGATTATTCAGGCTATTTTTTATTTAGGTTGTTGATACATTTGTTTTTTACAAGCTTACTACTACTCCAGGGATTTCTAACCCCAAATTTCTATTTCGTGCTGATGTGAGACTCCTGCGCACGGCTTGCAAAACTTAGGTAAGAATTAAGCCTCTCTCCTATGTTAAATACCATTTCTGAGGTTAATTTATTATCCGAGTCATAACATTTTCCTATGCTGCTTCAGGTATGACGCATTTTTAAACTCAAAGGGGCTAGTGGTTCAATATATTGGCCTATTCACGAAGCTTACTCACAACTCCGCATTTGGTACATGTTGGAGCTTACTTTCATGGCCCTTATTGGTTGTTTGAAGCAGTTTATGAATTTTAATCCTCTGGATTTCTATGAATTAGGGCTTTATTTACAAATAGTTGTAGCTTTATGCCGCGAGGTCGATAGGACTCGTAGATTGTGAAGTCAGTTCCTAATGTAATTAATTCCTTCTTGTTTGACTGTTTGGATGAGACTGAGAAGGGTCTGATCTTAATTTATCTGTTGGGTTTACTTTGTTCATGCTATCTATACTATATTAAATTAGTCCATTGATATTCTGTGTCGAACCATTACAGAACTTGATTGTAATTTTTGTTGGAAAATACTCTTCGTTTGAACTGAATTCGGCGGAGTATAATTATGCTAGAAATTTTCATGAACTTTGAGGCATTGTCTATATAAACCCCCAATGTTGTATGAATAGTGGCTGAGCTTTGGGGATTTTGGTTGATTATCGAGAGTATATACGATACATGATTTTTCATGACTTTTCTTTCAGTTTTTATATCAGTTGTGTCACTCTATTTCTCTTTGTTTGAAATGTTGTCTACATATATATATCATGGTTTAATTTAAGAAACCATGGTACATGGTTGTGGATGGGTTCTTTACGAACTTGTCCATGGCTACAAACCCTAGGTATATGAAGAGTCTGTAAAAAAATCATATATTCCGCTGGAAATATATGAAACAATTTGCCGAGTTAAATTCTTTCTTCAGTTACGGTGATTCCTGTGTATGATATAGATTTGATATTTAGAACTATGTGTTGCAGCATGATATGTTTACTTTATATCATGTAATTATTTATGTTTAGAAGAAAGCTCATAAGCATTGGTTTTACAGTTCATATACTTATGTATTTCCAGATTAAGTCAACAATCATATATAATGCTCTTTTGCTCATTAGCTAAACATTGATTGTTAACTAACAGTTATACTATCCCCGGGATATGTATCAATATCTTTTGGGAAACATGCATTGTCTCCTTGCTCTACTATTTTACCCTAAAACTAGTAAATATTGTAATTCGTAATTTATACTAAATCATTTCCAAATTACCTACCTACATTAAGCAGATCATTCATTATAAACACATTATTTCAGTTCGCAATAAACATTCAACTGATCTAATGATAATAATTATCATGATAGTATCACTTATCTGTATTTTGTTATGTATATGTTAAATAATCAGAAGATCTCTCCACCTAGCCTCAGAACTGGCATTTATGTCCAAGTTCCCCCTTCGAGCCCTTCCACTTTTGCCAAAACAGAATAGCTGGGTACCTTGGGCACCAGGACTCTATCCAACCTCAAGTCCCGTACCCCACAGCTTGTTCCCTCAACTTTCTTTGCCACTAGTTATATTTTCCAACTCAAGGAAGAGTATAGCACAATCCTCTGCTTTCCAACCCCCCAAGGTTCTGCCATCTTTACCCTTTAAGGAAAAAAACAAAAACTAAAAGAGTAGTTGTAACTATACTCATAATTTGGTTTAGCTTTTCCATTTTGATTCATTTAACTATCTGGTCCAAATTCTTTTAAATAATAATTAACAGTATTTGTTCTGATTATTTTAAGCCCAATAGTTTTAATGGTTAAATAACATAAATGAAATTAAACTTGTTTAAAAGTATAACTCATGAAGTCTTTTTGTATGTTATAGCGCCCTCCCCTCGAGAGGAACATCATCCTTGGTGTTCTTTCTCTACGCAAATAGTGCAGGATAAGCTTTTCACATGGCCTCCTCTTCTTCCCAAGTAGCCTCATCTGGGCCAAAGTGCTTGCACTACACTTTAACTTGGATGATGGCTCACCTTCTCAAGGTGGTTTCTCTACGATCGAGGATATGAAGAGTCTCTGCCAGAAATTCTCCCTCGGGTTCTATCTGCATGTTCATATTATGTTGTCAGAACATTTCAAAACATTAATCTTTTAATCATATTGCTTCCTATTTATCATTACCTGAATACTCTCCCAGTTAATAATATGTAAATGGTCATAAATATACTTCTTTAACAATGACATATGAAAGACGTTGTGTACTCGGATGTGGCCTGGCAATGCTAGTTTATATTCCACAGGCCCAATCCATTCTAAAATTTGGAAAGGCCCACAATACCGTGGTGCAAATTTTGCACCACCTTTCCACTGCAAGGTGCTTTTCTGAGGTTTCACCTTTAGGTACACATGATCACCCAGCTGGAATTTTTTATGGGTTCTCTTCCTATCTGCATACACTTTTTTCCTATCTTGTGTTGCCTTTAAGTTCTCGTGAACTTTCTTAACGGTAGCCTCCATTTCTTTTGGCATGTCGGGACCGAATGCTAATTTATTTTTCGAAAAATTCCAATCCGTGGGTACCCGACACTTTCTCCTGTAAAGTACCTCGAAGGGACTCATACCCAAAGATTCGTAATACCCGTCATTGTAGGCGAATTCCACCAGGTGGAGATAATCTTCCCATTTCTGCGGTTGTTGCATTACAAACATGCGCAACATATCCTCCAAAACTTGATTTACTCGCTCCGTTTAACCATCTGTCTGTGGACGATAAGTAGTACTAAAATGGATAAATGGATTTGGGTCACCAGTCCTGAAAAGAGAGTTTTCCAGAAAGCAGATGTAAATATTACATCACTATCAGAGACCACAACTCGGGGTATCCCTTGTAAACGGAACATTTCTCTCATAAATATGTCTGCAGTCTCCACTATTTTGTAAGTGTATTTATAGGGATGAAATGAGCAGTGTTGCTCAGTTTGTCTACAACTACCATGACTGAGTCGTGTTTCTTTCTAGTGCGAGGTAACCCCATAATAAAGTCTAGAGCTATGGTCTCCCATATCCATTCAGGAATGGGTAGTAGTTGCAATAGTCGCACAGGACATTGATGTTCTGCTTTCACCAGTTGGCACTCTAAGCACTTAGATAAATCTTTAGCCACATATTTTCATAAACCAGGCTAGAAATAACTTTTCTTAATGGCAGAATACAATTTCTGGTATCCTCGGTGGGCAGCATAACGTTTCCTATGAAACTCATCTAGTAACATCTGCTTCACAGAAATTTGGTTAGTAATGTAGATTCCATTTCTGAATGTTAAGATGTTAGCATAATTGATTACATACTCACATTACTTCCATCTTACTTGGGCTTTTGAAGCTCGCTACCATAAAAATGCATATTCTGGGTCCTTGAGGGAAGCTTCTCAGATAACTCCTGGTAGGTTAGATTGTGCATGACTGAAATGTAATTCATAGATGCAATGTAATTTTCTTCTTAAAGCATCAGCGACCCGATTTTATTTTCCCTTGATGTGGTTTAAATCAAAATCAAATTCACTTAGGAATGTTGTCCATCTAGCCTGGCATGCATTTAGATTAGATTGATTAAAGAAATTTGTCAAACTGCTATGGTCAGTTAGCAACAAAAATTTCTTTCCCATAAGGTATTTCTACCACATCTTTAGTGCATGCACTACTGCGGTCAACTCCAAATCATAGGCAAAGTAACGTTGTTCATAATATTTCAGTTTTCGTGACTCATAAGCAATGACTCTTTCTTCCTGAGTTAATACTCCACGGACGCCTTCTTTACTTACATCAGTACATACTACAAAGGATTTTTCTAGATCTGCTACCTTTAATACCTGAGCGGTTGTGAGAAGATGTTTTAGCTCCTGAAAGCTTTATTGGCATTCTGTTGTCCAGTGGAAAGCTTGTCCCTTTTTCTGAAGTGAAGTTGTTGAGAAGGAAAATTTTGAAAAGTCCTTTATAAATCGGCGGTAATACCCTACGAAGCCTGAGAAGGATCTTATTTCGGCCATGTTTTTCAGTGCAGTCCTTTCCATGATAGTTTTTATTTTCTATAGATCTACTGCTATCCCTTCTGATGATATAACATGACCTAGGTATTGAATTTGATCTTCGTAAAAATCGCATTTGCTAAACTTTGCATACATCTGATTTTCTAGCAATTTGCAGTACCGTTCTCAAGTGTTGTTCGTGTTCCACTTGAATTTTATAGTATATTAGTATATCATCGATGAAAATTAATATAAAATTATCAAGAAGGGGCTGCAAAATGCCGTGCATTAGTCTCATGAACGTGGCTAGTGCATTGGTAAGGTCAAAAGGCAACACCACGAACTGGTAATGTCCATAACAAGTTTGGAATGCAGTTTTACAGATGTCTTCATCCTTTATTCTGATTTGATGGTACCTAGACCTTATGTCAATTTTCGAGAACAAACTAGCTCCCTGTACTTGGTCAAATAAGTCATTGATGCGAGGTAGAGGGTATTTGTTCTTTATGGTCAGCTTATTCAGCTGACGATAGTGAATGTATAATTGTAGGGTTCTGGCCTTCTTACATACAAATAATACTGGGGCTCCCCAAGGAGACACACTTGGGCGTATGTACCCTTTATCTAATAGCTCCTGCAACTGCATTTTAAGTTAAGTCAATTTTGGAACAATCATACAATAAGGGGTTTTCGAAATAGGGGTTGTTGTGGGCATTAATTCAATTGTAAAATCAATGTCTCGCCTTGGTGGCAATCCTGGAATAGATTCAGGAAATACGTCTAAGAAATACTGGATTACAGGAATATTCTCTAGAGAGGCCTTTTTATTTTTATCATTGATATACCCTACCTGAAATTCATAAATATGGCACCCTTTTCCTATACACCTTCCAAGTTGGTTGGCTATGATAGGGTGCAGCTTGACATTCTTCTTAATTCCTTGAATTTCCTTCCACTATCCTGACTCGGTAAGATAACTTATGGACTTTCTTTGCAATCTACCAGGGACCAGCTACCTTCTAGCCAGTCCATCCCTATTAATACATCAGATGAGCCTAGGGGAAGAATATTCGGATTGGCTTGGATAGGCTGTCCTAAAACTGTTACAGGACAGTTTTCTGTTTTGGCCGACACCTTTCTTTTGGTACCAGTAGCTAGTTGAACTAGCCACGACTGTTTGTATTTATTTCTTTGCAGTTGATATCTTTCTACCACCTTAGAACTAATATAACTCAGGCTAGCGCCTGGATCAAATAAAACAGAAACATATTGGCTAGCAATCATACCTTTGCATTCGATCATAGTGGGCTGATATTCTGCCTAATGATCGTCCAATGCCAGATTAATCTTGGGCATGCTCCTTGCGATATCCCCTACCATAGAAGCTTCTTGCATGTTAGAAAGTTGCTCAGCCTAAGCTTTTTGTGGGCAGTTTTTGTAATAATGTGCCTCTCCACACCCCAACATTGTAGTGGCAGTTTTGTTGGCTGTTCAGTAACAATTATGCTAATCCCTTCAGGTTGCCTATTCTCAGTGAAGGTCTGAGTTCTGGGTGGGATTCTTGTAAACTTTCCAAAGGTCCTTTGCTGATTATTTCTGCCATGCATGTCTTTCTGATGTCTGTTTGGTGGTAAATTCCTCATTTCATAGCAGCAACTCCTTTAGATCCTTCATTTTTCTACTTCATCTGCTGATAACAGATGCGAGCCTTCCGGACTACATTGTCCATGGTTTTAGGATAGTCGAATTCTAATTTCTCCTTCATGAAGTTAGGCAAACTACTAATAAACCATTGGATCTTAGCTTTTTCTTCTTGCATGTATGGGACATAACAAAACAGAGAAGTAAAGTGTGCTACATATTCATCCATGGTTAGGGTTCCCAATCTTAATTCATGGAACTATTTTTCCTTTTCATCATAATATCTGTTAAATATTTGTCCTTAAAGTGTTTCTGGAATTCTTGCCATGTTACTTGTTCTTCATCAATCTTCCTTACAGTTTTAATTTCTTCCCACCAGAGGGTGGCTTTTCCTTGTAATTGGTAAACTGCCAACCTTGCTTTATTTTTTTCGGTATATTCATAGATCTGGAAGTATTTACCCATGTCTATCAGCCAAGCTTCAGTCACTTCTTCTAACTCTCCTTCGAACAGTGAGGGTCTGATTTTTTTGAGCTCACCTTGTAATTCTATCTTTGTTCTTTTTGGTTTTCCTTGGTCGAAAGCATTATTTGAACGCCCTTCATCTTCTTCTTTCTGACCCTCTATGGATTCTTTATGATCTTCCTCATTATGAGCAGTTGGGGTCTTTTCCCTATTTTCTCTACTGGAATCTAGTCCTATCTGATTTTGCCGATTTGACAAAATTTTAAGAATCTTTTCCTACTCTTATCTCAATCATTCATCCTCTGTTCTGAGGTTTATCATTTCCGCTCGAATTTTTTGTACTATCTTGAGTATGGCAGTGCTAACCTGTCTCGATTCTTCTCCTAATTGCACCCATAATTCTGGGTTGGTCTCTACATAAGTCACCTATGGCTGGCTCGATGATCTGGGTCTCCTATGCATTGTATCCCTGATGCTAATTCACCTTTTGTGTTCACCTTTAGTCAAAAATTAGTTTATTTTCTTCACATATATATAGGTACATCACAACTTTATTGATTGTTAGAAAAACCCATTTTTAACACACAACCATATAATATAATAAAATGACACATAAAAAAAAATTCAACTCTAACCTAGCTACATTTTTATATACATTAATGTAATATTCTCGCATCAAACCTTGTTGGTCATTGCGTATCCATGGTTTAATATTTAATTTCCACATATGATATAAAAAAAAGTCATTTATGACTGACAGATTTGGGGTACTGAAACCACAGAGGTTTTTACCAACCCACGAGATCCATGCAATCCTTCACGAGGTGACTCGGTTACACCTTGCCTTGGACTTTATGGCTTCCTGTACGCGACTTCCTGTCAATTGTTCTCAAACATTAATGTGCATGGTCGTAACCCCACTCATCGCTCTGGCTATGAAAAGTGTTAGTTCTCCTACCCATCGATTTGAGTTGCTCCATCCAATGATGGTAGTTTCTTTGGGATCATCCATCTACCTAACACTTGGGTTTCTACAGGAGTTCCTCCTCATTTGGGTTTTTGTGGTGGAGAGTCTTATCGCTTTGCTTCTCGCCTGCTCCTGGTTTCATTGTGGTTTTCATGGTCCGGTCTCCATGCCTTGTGGCAAACCGCAAAGAGGTAACTCTGAGCCTTCATTATCTATAGAAATGGTATGGGTCTTGAATCATTTTTAGTATGAGCTGAAGGATGTCTCGATGCAAGGTGTTAATGCATTTTCTTGCTGGTTAGGTGGGGCACTCGACTCTCCAACTTCTGGATAATGTGGCGGTTAGTTTCCTTGGCACGAACTAGGTAATGATTATTTAGGCTATTGTTTATTTAGGTTGTCGATACATCTAATTTTTGAAAGCTTGCTACTACTCCAGGTATTTCTAACCGCAGATTTCTATTTTGTGCAGATGTGAGCCCCCTGCACATGGCTTGCAAAACTCAAGTAAGAGTTAAACCTCTCTTCTATGTTAAATATCGTTCCTGAGGTTAATTTATTATCTAGGTCATAACATTTTCCTATGGTGTTGCAGGTATGATGCATTTTTAAATCGAAAGGGGCTAGCCGTTCAATATATTGGCCCATTGATGAAGCTTACTCACAACTCCACATTTGGTATAGGTTGGAGCTTACTTTCATGGCCCTTACTGGTTGGTTGAAGTGGTTTAGGAATTTTAATCTTGTGGGTTTCTATGAATTAGGGTTTTATTTACAAATATTTGTAGTTTTATGTCGCGAGGTTGATATGACTCGCAAACTATCTAGTCGGTTCCTTATGTAATTAATTCCTTCCTATAACTGTTTGGAAAACACCAAGAAGGTTTTGATCTTAATTTATCTGCAGGGGTTTACTTTGTTCATGCTAGATATACTATATTAAATTAGTCCACTCATATTCTCTGTCAAACCATTACAGAACTTGATTGTAATTTTTGTTGGAAAATACTCTTCATTTCAACTGAATTCGGCGGAGTATAATTATGCTAGAAATTTTCATGAACTTTGAGGCGTAGTCTATGTAAACCCCCAATGTTGTACGAATAGTGGCTGAGCTTTGGGGATTTTGGTTGATTATCGAGGGCATATGCGATACATGATTTTTCATGATTGTTCCCTCTATTGTTATATCAGTTATGTCACTCTATTTCTCTTTGTTTGAAATGTTGTTTGCATATATATATGTTTACTGTAACGAGTGTTCATGGTTTAATTTAAGAAACCAGGTTACATGGCTGTGGATGGGTTCTTTACGAACTCATCCATGGCTACAAACCTTGGATATATGAAGAGTCTGTAAAGAAACCTTATATTTCGCTGGAAATATATGAAACCATTTGTTGAGTTAAATTCTTTCTTCAGTTACGGAGATTCCTATGTATGATAGAGATTTGGTATTTAGAACTATGTGCTGTGGCATGATATGTTTACCCTATATCATTTAATTATTTATTTTTAGTAGAAAGCTGATAAACATTGGTTTACAGTTCATATACTTATGTATTTTCAGATTAAGTCAACATTAATCTATAATGCTATTTTTCTCATTAGCTAAACATGATTGTTAATTGACAGTTATACCGTCCCTGGGATGCGTATCAATATCTTTTTGGAAACATGCATTGTCTCCTTGATCTACTATTCTACCCAGAAACTAGTAATGATTGTAATTTGTAATTTATACTAAATCATTTCCAAACTACCTACCTACATTAAGCAGATCATTCATTATAACCACATTATTTCAGTTCACAATAAACATTCAACTGATGTACTGATAATGATTATCATGATAGTATCACTTATATGTATTTTGTTATGTAAATGTTAAATAATCGGAAGATCTCTCCACCCAGCCTCAGAACTTCCAATTACGTCCAAGTTCCCCCTTCGAGCCCTTCCACTTCTGCCAAAACAGAACAACTGGGTACCTTAGGCATCGGGACTGTGTCCAACCTCAAGTCTCGTACCCCACATCTTGTTCCCTCAACTTTCTTTGCCACTGGTTATATCTGCCAGCTTAAGGAAGAATAGAGCACAGTCCTCTACTTTCTAACCCCCCAAGGTTCTACCTTCTTTACCCTTTAGGGAAAAAAAACAAAAACTGAACTTGAGCAGTTGTAACTGTACTCAGAAGTTTGTTTAACTGTTTTATTTTGATTTTTATAACAATCTTGTCCAAAGTCTTTCAAATAATAATTAACAGTATTTGTTCTAGCTATTTCAAGCCCAATAGTTTTAACAATTAAATAACATAAATGAAATTAAACTTGATAAAAAAATTAACTCATGAAGTATTGTTACATGGTCTCTATTGGGAAGGAAGTCACCTTAAGTACTCCCTATAGATATGACAGGACCAAAAACATCTTACCTCTCAAATCACTGTATGTCTGCAAACAGTGGTCTACTCTGTTTTTGTTTTATTTGGAAACTTTTCTTTGTACCAACCACCCACACGTTTAAGCTTTAAACTCTTCTGGGAATAATTTGATGGTCAGGAAAGATGTACTAAGTGCTTTGGTTATTGAAGTATATTAGTGTTTGGTTTTGGTGTAATGGAAAACTAAATATTTCAGAAAGAAAAAAAAAATAATAATAATTAATTAATTATTAATTAATTAATTAAATGTCAATTATTTATGGATCATTCACTGAACAATTATCAAAAAATAATTCAAAAAAAAAAATAATAATATTTATTTTTTGTACAATTTACCAAACAATTTTTCAAAAAACATTTAGAAAAAATAAATAAATTTAAATAGTCATTTATTTCTAGAACATTCACCAAACAATTATCAAAAGGTAACTAAAAACAAGTTATCTAAGAAAATCTGCTTAATGAATGTCTAGTTATCTAAGAGGTAGTATAATAGTTTAGAAGTATATTAATGTCTTGTTTTGCTTTTGGTGTAATGGAAAACCTAACATTTAAAAAAAATAAAATAAAATAATCAATTATTTCTGGACCATCCACCAAACAATTATCAAAAAAATAAAATAAAAATAATAATCAATTATTTCTGAACCATTCACCAAACAATTATAAAAATAAATTAAAAAAAATAAATTTAAATAATCAATTATTTATGGACCATTCACCCCACAATTTATAAAAAATAATTGAGAAAAAAAAAAAAATTTAATCCAACTATTTCTGGACCATTCCCAAACAATTAATCAAAAAACATTTCAGAAAAAAAAAAAAATAATAAATAAATAAATAAAATAATATCTTTATTTGGACCATTCACCAAAAAATTATAAAAAACATTTCAGAAAAAAATAAATAAATTTAAATAGTCAATTATTTCTAGACTTTTCACCCTACAATCAGAAAAAAAATTTAAATAATCAAATATTTCTGAACCATTCACCAAAAAAATATCCTCTACCTATAGATCAAATGACCCTATTTCCTAATTTTTTGCCAAGAATCTTCTCCATGAAGGCGTGTGTATATTCCCATTAATTGTAGCAACAACCATGGTGATGGCTATCGGTCAACAAGTGAACGAATTCCTTATTCTTTGATGTTTAATATTTTTGTTAACCCTTGGGATTTGCATGGAATATTTCTACGTCATTCAACATAGGTCGGAAATCATCAAAATGCTTTGACACAATTGGTGACCACATATGCATAATACAATCTATCAATTGGGTATTTCTACGTACTTATATGGTGCATAACTTTGTTATAAATTTCTCCCACATCGGGGAAAATCTGAAGGAAGCAAAAATAAAGTAAAATAAGCCAGCAATTTTCTATTATCTCCTCGTTATAGCCTTACATAAAATTTTATATATATATTATTGCATATTTTTCTTTCTTAATAATTTTAGCTCGTTTTAGTTGTAGTTCTATATCTATAGAATTGCATAGTTCTTATTTATTTTGGATTGCATATTTTTATATATGTAAGATTGTAGTGTTTTCAGACGTTTCTTTCTTAATAACCGAAATATTATATTATATATGTGATATATTTCATAGTTTTAAAATAGTTTAGATTTTTGTAGTTTTTTTACATAATAATTTAAAATATGTCTATTTGAATAATTTTAAATGAATTATAATTAAAATTACGAACTATGGAATTAATAGAATTTACTTTACAATTCTTCTCTAAAATAAGCTCTGTTTCTCTGGTCCAAGCAACTACGTTCTTTATTACACTCTTTATGCACTCCACTATATATTATTATTATAATATATGAATGACGAATATAGAGAATGATGAAGCACTAAGTTAGAGTTAATTAGTGAAGTGGTTGATTAGACAAATGAGGTAGTAGAGAAGTACACCAAACCTATGAAGTTATAGAGCAGTAGAAAGTTATGTAGAAAATATAATGCCATTTCAACTTTGGAAAAATGCCAAGTAATGTAATATTCCAAACTTGGACTACATTCCATGGATGTTACCCAAGTCACTCAAACTTAAGATAACCCAAATTTTATAATTAGAAATAACAGTGTGACATGGAGCTTCCAATATGACCCCAAACTTTAATGGACGAATTGAAACAAACATAATAGATTTTAGGTATATTATATAAAGCAAGGATATTTTTCCCCAGAAATTTCTTTTAGTCAAAAAAGTTAGTAATATGCCATAAATGATCAATCTGTAACCATCCCAAAAAAATGTTATCCACTGAAGAATTTTTAGGTATATTATATAAAGCAAGCATATTTTTTCCCTAGGTTAAAACATTGGTAAAGGAAATTTCTTTTAGTCAAAAAAGTTAGTAATATGCCATAAAAGATCGATCCATCACCATCCCAAAAAAATGTTATTCACTGAAGATTTTTTTTTTTTTTTTTTATGGTTGTGGTATTTTGATCCAGGTTCGGCTGTGAAGAAGGACCCTTCCAAGACATTTTACTTTCGTGATATGTTAAAATTGCTTTCTAAAAGAACATTAACGAATACATCTACATATGGAAAAAAAGAGGAACATAGCAATCATCAACACATGAAAACATAAGCCGTTGATAACGGAGTTCATCCAAGAGGGACTACGTCTCCGGGCCCCGGTGTCAAGATGGTGTAGGCAGTTGTATTAAGTGTTGTCAATAATGGTGATGTACATAGAGATGATGTCTTGATCATACAAGGAAAAATTCCCTCACGTAAGAGTGGCTCTAAGTGGTATTCCTCAACTAGAACTCTCAATCAAAAGACTCGTATCAGTATGATACAAAAACATACATGATGATCACCCCGCCAACATGCATAAAAGGGATTTCAAAACAACAACTGCATGGCAAAAACAAGAGTATCCCAACAACATACAACAAGGGATCTCAAATCATAACATGAAGAGTTATGACATCAAGTACATCACATAGAAGATTCTGCATCAAATCAAGCAAGGAATCATGAAAACATATGATAAAGAAGATCCTGCATCAACATCAATCAAGGATTTGTGCAACATAATGTAGAAACAAGAAGTACATGGACACATCATATACCACACAACCATGGGCCATCTGAAGAAGTGGATGTCACACTATTGATGCTGTTGTGACCATCGATCTCAAGGCATCGATCGCATGAAGATGACTGCTCGCACATGAATGTGAACATGTGCACTGGCACTTAGAAAAGTAACTAAACGATAGAATGAGAGAATGAGGAATCTTAGTGCACCATCAGATTTGTGGCATCGCGTAGTGAAAAATCGACTGTCCAAAATCAAAATTCTGAAAAGTCGAGAATCTGGGGCTTAAGGAATCTTTTATATTTCCCTAAGATTCCTCAAAGATTCTTCTCCATGGATGGACTGGAAATATGCAACTTAGATGGAAAATTTGATCTTGCCATTTCGATCCCTGTGAAAAACCATGAAAAACAAGTATAAACTTGCCTATATTCCAACATGGCAAAACTTTACCTCCTTGGGAAAATTGCAAGGCTCATGGTTCTGCCCCATGTTTTTGTAGCAATCATGGTTCCATGTGCATTCTGAAAAATGACTGAAAAATGTACAATTCTGATGGAGAAATGGACAACACCATTCCATTCGTAACAACAAGAGGTGTTGAATCCATATAAAATTTGTCAAATTCTGACAAAGCGAAAATTTTGCCTTGCTGTAAAATTCATGGTTCCTACATTAAAAAAGTAATTACTCGTCTCGAAATCCATGCCCACCTTCTGACTCAAAATCCATGCCCTGCAATCTCTCTCCTCCTCGAACTCTGTGTAGAGGTAAAAATCTAAGTTTAAATAAAAAAACCCTAGTGGATTTAAAAATGAGAGTGGTTGGCGCATTGGTTAAATGGTTAAGGAGAGGTCAGGAGATCATATTCTGCCTCTTCCATATATAACGTTTATAAGCATAAATGAGTTTGAAATAGGGCGGCCTACCACTTAAACCCCGCATTATTACCTTATTGGCGCATTAGAATCGACGCATTTCCCAAAATATCGGCGGATTAGTCGCAATCAATGATTGGCCTTTGCAATTAGCAATTGGCGCAACTGTCAGCATATATATTGGCATGATCCACAGAGTATGGCCGATATATATATATATATATATATATATATATATATATAATATATATATATATATTATTATATATATTATATATTATCGACAATTGGCGCCAATAATATAGGCTTGTTTATTAAGTTGTCGATGCGATATATGATATCATTTCGGGGAGTGTCGGCGGTCGCAACAAATATCTCCTGATACATATTGATATATTTATATATATTATATATATATATATATATATATGGGTGGACCGTTGGGTGTTTGGCCGGGTCCACCGCCAATGGCCGCGCCCGAAAACCATATGTTTGATTATTTTTATATAGTTATCTTTAATAACTATATATTGAAACATATTTCGTTATATGGTTATTTAATAACCATTTTCCATGATCTTATCTTTTACGCAGGTTTAGGAGACAGATGAGAGAATTCCAAGCATCAATGGCAAATGGGCTGCCATGTGGGTCCCACCTGCTTGCTGGGATGCCATGTGGTATACTGTGGTTCCCACTTTTCTCCTGCCATGTCAAACTTTGAAGAGCTCTACCTTTCACATACGAGGTCGGTTTGACAAGCCATTCACACCTCCACGATCACGACGTCGAGATACTTAACACGAACATGTTTTGAGCATCATCCAAACACTTTAATTTTGGAGGTTTTTCATGCCATTGTATTTGAAGATCCACCTAGATCATTCCTTCCCACTGCGGAGTTTTTGGTCCTCCGAAAGCATGGAAAATAATCTGCATCTTTCTCTGTACCCTTTCTGCATCACAAATGTCCTGAAAAGGTCTCGTTTCCATCTGCTTCACCTTTGTTCTTCGGAACCTTAAACGATGAGCCAACACCTGCTACCTCTGCAACCTGTAGTACATTGTTTTTCAAATTACATGATTTGAATGACATGACAAACTAAATACTCAAACATTCCATACTTTCCATGAGTTTATAACGCATACTCGGTGGTCAAGTTTACAACAAGATGGACGCAATACTCCAACTATGACAATAAGGCCAACTTATCATTGTTGCTTCAAAAAGTGATGGAAAACGCCTCATCACTACAACACATGATTTATATACATAAGGCTAGACACTATTGTTTGGCAAGCGATAGAAACATAACATCATTTTCAGAGTGTAAAATACGACTCAAAACATGACCAGGCATCATTGTTGTTGACCAAGTGATGGAAAACACCTCATTGCTTTTACACTTTAAAAATGCAAAAAATGATTTAAAAAGAATGATCATGAAATGTGAATGGATCACCTCCTTGAGGTGGTTTTTCTTGTCGAACAATTGCTCTTCCTGGTTCATGCACCAACACTTTGTCTTTAAGGCGCTGCTCTGGATGGAGCTTCCAACAAGTGGCTCTTTGATGGCCATTTCTATCATAATGACTATAGTAGGTTTTCTTCCTCCATATCTGCTTAACCTGCTTCTTTTCATGCTGTTGAGAGGATCTTTCTTGCCTCATGAGTGATGGCATTCTTTTCCAACACTTGGAAAAGGTATGGTTAGGTAAACCACAAAAGGTACATGCTTTGTGATGCCTTAATCTTCATTCATTATTGAAAACATGACCATAATCAAAATGAAAGTTCGAAGATCGAAAATGGTTATACCTTTCTTTGTTTTTTTTTATGTCAATATGGCGATGAGAGATTGCCTCAACTCTCTCCCTACAATGGAAACTGCCATGGGATGATGGGTATGTTTTCCCATCATCCTTTTTCCTCGACGATGTCTCGGATGAATCTGACACCTTTGAGCACTCTCCTTTAGTGTATCTCGAGCCTGAAAATCAATGTTCATGCACAACCTCCAAAAGTTGAGTGATGCCTTGGTTATTAGTACCAACTCCTTCTTTTTCCTCATACCTCATCCTTGTAAGGAGCCTCATGTTTGTTTTGCTTTAGTTCATCCATGGCCTCTTCCGTGGCTTGCAACTGATGTTGTAATCGCTCCTCTTCAAGATGAGCCTCGTCTTCTACCATGTTTCTCCTTCGAGGTGCTCGCCCTGCTTTTGAATCAAAAGGTTCTAGTTCCCCTTCACCTCTTTATAGCCTTTTTATTGTTAGCATACAAACATGTAATTCACATCTAAAAAGCCCTGCTATGATACCACTTGATCCAAGTCTTGGTGTGAAGAAGGACCCTTCCAACACCTTTTACTTTCATGATATGTTAAAATTGCTTTCTAAAAGAACATTAACGAATACATCTTCATGCGGAAAAGAAGAGGAACACAACAATCATCAACACATGAAAACATAAGCCATTTATAATGGAGTTCGTCCAGGAGGGACTACGTCTCTGGGCCCCGGTGTCAAGATGGTGTAGGCTACTGCATTAAGTGTTGTCAATAATGGTGATGTACACAGAGATGATGTCTCGATCATACAAGGAGACATGCCCTCATGCAGGAGTGGCTCTAAGAGATATTCCACAACTAGAACTGTCAATCAAAAGATTCCTATCAGTATTATACAAAAACATACATGATGATCATCCCACCAACATGGCATAAAAGGGATTTCAAAAAAACACATGCATGGCGACAACATGAGTATCCCAACAACATACAACAATGGATCTCAACGCATAACATGAAGAGTTATGACAGGAAGTACATCAAATAGAAGATTCTGCATCAAATCAAGCAAGGAATCATGACAACATGTAATAAACAAGATCCTGCATCAACATCAATCAAGGATCTGTGCAACATAATGCAGAAAGAAGAAGTACATGGACACATCATATACCTCACAACCAAGGGTCATCTAAAGAAGTGGATGTCACACTACTAAAGCTGCTATGACCATTGATCTCAAGGAATCAATCGCATGACGATGACTGCTCGCACATGAATGTGGACATCTACACTTGCACTTAGAAAAGTGACTAAATAATAGAATGAGAGAATGAGGAATTTGAGTGCACCATCAGATTTGTGCCATCAAGTAGTGCAAAATCTACTATCCAAAATCCAAATTCTGAAAAGTTGAGAATCTTGGGCTCAAGGAATCTTTTAGATTTCCTCGAGATTCCTCAAAGATTCTACTCCATGGATGGACTAGAAATCTGCAACTCATATGGAAAATTTGATCTTGCCATTGCGATCCCTACGGAAAACCATGAAAAACAAGTATAAACTTGACTATATTCCGACATGGAAAAACTTTACCTCCTTGGGAAAATTTCAAGGCTCATGGTTCTGCTCCCTATTTTTGCAGCAATCATGGTTCCACATGCATTCTAAAAAATTACCGAAAAATGTATAACTCTGATGGAAAAAAAGAACAATGTCATTGCGTTCATGGCGATGAGAGGTGTTGAATCCATATAAAATTTCTCAAATTTTGACAAAGTGAAAATTTTGCTCTCCTGCAAAATTTATGGTTCCTACATTAAAAAATTAATTACTCATCTCGAAATACGTGCCTTCCTTCTACCTCAAAATTCATGCCCTGTAATCTCTCTCCTCCTCAAACTTTATGCAGAGGTAAAAATCTGAGTTTAAATAAAAAAAAACCTTGGCGGATTTAACAATGAGATTGGTTAGCACATTGGTTAAAATAGGCAAATGGTTAAGGAGAGGTCGGGGGATCAAATCCCACCTATTCCATATATAACTTTTATAACCATAGATGAGTTTGAAATAGGCGGCTTGCCCCTTAAACCGCACATTATTACCTTATCGACACATTAGAATTGGCGCATTTCCCAAAATATCAGCGGATTTGTCGCAATCAGTGATCAACCTTTCCAATTGGCAATTGGCGCTGTCGTCGGCATATATATTGGCACGATCCACGGAGTATTGACGATATATATAGATCCACAGAGTATTGCCGATATATATATATATTATATATTATATATATATATATATATATATATATATATATATATATATATAGATATATTATATATGCAGGGTATTGTGGAGGAGGGTTTGGCGGAGGTTTATTTCCACCGATACGATCCCATATATATATATATATATATATATATATATATATATATATATATATATCTGTTTATTATTGTGATTATATTGTGATAAGGTTATTTTAAAGGGTTCGACATGGTTTGTTATCACTAATCCTAAAACCATGTGTTTGATTGTTTTTATATAGTTATTTTTAATAACTATATATTGAAACATATTTCATTATATGGCTATTTAATAACCATTTTCCATGATTTTGTCGCTTATGCAGGTTTAGGAGACAAATGAGAGAATGCCAAGAGTCAATGGCTGATGGGTTGCCATGTGGGTCCCACCTGCTTGTTGGGATGCCATGTGGCATACTGTGAGTCCCACTTTTCCCCTATCATGTCAAACTTTGAAGAGCTCTATCATTCGCACACGAGCTCAGTTTGACAAGCCATTCGCACCTCCATGATCACGAGGACAAGATACTTAACATGAACCTATTTCGAGCATCATCCAAACACTTTGATTTTGGAGCTTTTTTCATGCCATTGTATCTGAATATCCACCTAGATCATATTTACATGTATATGATGGATAATACTTAATTATTAGACATTATGATTAATTCAAAATAAAATAAATTTACTCTCAAGTATATTATTCACATCTTTTCTAATTAAGATTATATTTTTTTCTATGTAATAAAGTATCTTATTTTGTAATTTCTATAAGTAAAATATTTTTTAGAATATAAAGGGGTTTTAATAACAATGCTCAAAATCATTACAAAAATACACTCAATATGAATTTAAATGATGTACAATACCCATTGGTTGTGACTAATTACAACAACATACTCAATGTGAATTCAAATTGATATATGAATTAGCATATTCCATTGGGTTGTCTTGTTTTTCAACCATTACAACAATATTCATAATATAAATTCAAATTGGTAAATGGGATATTCTTTAATGTCGAACAAGGACTTGTCTTTGCCTGATGATTTAAATATATATTTACTCTTCCCTGTATATATGTGAATATGTAACCTACTTTAAATAAGTATATAAGGCTAAATGTTATTAGACAATATATATTGAATTGAATATAAATTGAATAATGATTACAAAATATATTAGTTTTCTTGTCGATATTATTTAGATTGGAACCAATATTTTATTTGAAAGTAAAACTTAAAATTTATCTTCAAAGAAACTATAAAAACTAGAATCACTTTTTAATTTTAAAATAAAAAAGCTAAAATTGATTTTTGTTGAATACAATCTCATCCTCTTCTATAAATAAATAATAAATTAAAAAAACCATCCTCTTAAACTTTAAATAAACAAGGGGTGTTGCTAAGTAGCAAGTCCCCTCTGCAACGCTGAGAGATTGTAGGGACAGGTGCTTAGAACATTGCTATTTGGAAATTAGCATATGGTATTCATGCTTGGTCAGGCGGGACAGTAGACATTGTACAGTATGGTGGGGAAGTACAAGGGGTTGAGAAAAAGACAACACACCTATTTTGGTGTAAAAAGTTTTGACATTAGTAGTAATTGGCTCAATTGACCATAGGGAGGTCAAGTGTCTTTGCCATAATGTCAGCCGAGAACCACTATTTATTGTCGGTAATAATAGACACTAGTTTTACTTAAGGTCATTTCCAAGAGCTAGTGGTCAGAGCCAGGAAAGAGGTCATTGCCTCTACTATAGAGAGGGATTGTTGGCATAATGATGTATATAAATAAGAGCCTAATCTTGTTCAGAAAGGGAGAGTACTCCATAGTCAATTTGGCTTCCAACCCTTCTCCTATGACAGGTGTTTGGTTGAGCAGGGTTGCCTCTAATGTTGGACCTTCTTCGCTAACAAAAGAAGAAGTATTGCTCTTAGCTATCACACCTCGCTATCCTACCTACTAATTGATATCTCGATAGTTGCTTTCTCACTATTTTTATGGCGGGATTAGCTTGCTGGCTAAATTTGCATGCGTTGGGGTAGGGGAAAGCACTTTAGCCTTCATGATAGGTATAGACCTACGTTACCAAAATCACTTATTGGGCTACCGAGGATGTTTGCCTAGCTTATGTCCTTCTCGAAGGTTGGGGATCGTCTCTCTTGTTGCAGTCACATTGAAATCAGGCATTCATATTACCTTTATTAATAACATCTCTTAAAAAAATATGTGGAATGCCTCGGAGTTCAGCGTTTAGTAGTAACATTGATTGAAAGAGTATGTGGAACACCAAGGAGGTCATCCTTTAACTAACCAACTAGACTTGTGAATGGACAACAACATGGTGAGGGAAAATGAAACTTGTCTGCATGCCTCCGAGGAATAAAACCACGTGGTGAGAGACTAAATGAAACTTTTCTTCATGCTCTCGAAGAAGGAAACCACATGGTAAGAGACCTCAATATCAAAACAGAAACAACTATTTCATCCTCTGGAAAATATCAAAATAGAGTTTCATATGTGCTTTCTTGCCCTGGTGTGTTCACCTGTAGAGAAGTCAAGAGAGCCTTTAAGATTTTTGAGGTATCAAAATCATTGGCTTCATTCATAGGACATTATGTCTACTCCTTCCTTTCTTTTTCTTTCATGTTAGAAGACAATTCCAGTGATGGGGAAGCTCTCTAGTATGCCTTGAACAAGTTTGAAAATGTCTATTTGGTTGTCCCTCTCTTTTCCAGATTCATGCTCGAATTCGAGCTACTGGGATCTAGCACCTCCCTCCTTTAAGGTCGTATGTATGCTACTACTTGAACGGGATGCATTTATTCAATTTGTGGGAGAACTCTATTGGTGCTCACTATTTAGTTCTCCACTTCTAGCAAATGGTAGGGTTCTCTACTCCTTCTTCATTGATCCAGTTGATATTTTACTTGCTTTTCTTCCTCTCTTGGCCTCTAATCTCGACATTCGAATGGAACTTAGAACTCAATCAATAGATGATGCTTCAACTAAATTGGGACAAGGAACAACATAGAACAATCAAATAGTGGGTTGAACTTCAAATATTAACTGTAAAAAATACTTTCTCGAGTTTATATTGTGCTTTATCATTATGTTTTTCTTGAAACCGATCAACTGCATGGGAAATATAATAGATAATGCACAATTATTGCAAAAAATATTCATAGATAGTCAAAGTATAGAGAATTGTTCTCATGTTGCCCTTTCTCTCTCTTTCGCTAGCTGCTGGTCTTCGAGCTCTAGTTTACCAAAAGTTAAATACTATACTTCAAGCCAATACTCTTAGCAAATGCTAGTTTGAAGTAGTAATGTAGATATATGTAAGTTGCTTATGTTTTTCTGTGACAATTGGATTTGTCTATTCATTAGCACAACCATATTTTTGGATGTTTTCTTGTTTGATGCCTAACAAATTTTAACAAGAAATTTATATCATTTTCCTACACATAATTGCAAAGATCATATGCACAAGTAATAAAGCTTGTTGGTTAAATTAACAGAAACAAAAAAATCATTTTTCATAATGGATATGTTGTTCTGTGGTTTACAGAGTTGGAATACACAGTGCGATATAATTCTACACATAATTTAAAATGGAATCCCTAAAGAAAGATTACAAGGTTGGTTCGAAAGAAATTCTCAATGGAATCACAGGGTATGTAGCTTCAAAGCAAATTCTAGCTTTGATGGGCCTTTAGGCAGTGGTAAAATGACCCTACTCAAAATTATTAGAGGAAGAATTCAAGGGAAGTTGATTCATTATGGGTTCCTTATAACACTCTAAATTATTGGAGGAAGAATTCAAGGGAATTTGACTGGTTTTGGGTTCCTTATAGCAATTCCCTGAGGCGGTCAGTACAAGTTTAAATGTTACTTTGAGATTAAAGTTTGAAAGAAACCGAAATCTCGAAATTTGGAAGTTATTTCTAATAGAGTTAAGCCAGCTATGTCTATTCCAAAACAAAATGGAGTTGAATATTATAGTGTTGATTGAAATAAATGAAGTGACTCTTCTAAAAGAAGAATAAGAGAAATATATACACCCCAAGAGAAGGGGAGGATGGAGGTGTTGAGGATTTTCCACCTGGGGGACATCGTCAACCATTTCCTCAAAGGGTCTCTTACCCTTTCAATTTCTGCTAGTAATTTCATAGTAATTCTTGCTTCCACAATATTTGGAACACCCACTTGTTCTATCCGAGTAGTGATTTCTCTCAAAGAGTCCCTTACCCTTTCAAATTCTGACAGTACTTTCACAGGAATTCTTGCTTCCATAGTATTTGGAACAGCCACTTGTTCTGTTCGAGTAGTGATTTCTCTCGAGTCTCTTACCCTTTCAAATTCTCATAGTAATTTCACAAGAATTCTTGCTTTCACAGTATTTGGAACAACCACTGGTTATGTCCAAGTAGTGATTTCTATCAATCATAGAGGGCATTCAATTTGTTTTTGAAGCTATAAACCTATCTTTGGCCATGTTCAGCAAGGGCTCAATAAGTGAAGTCTACGCAGAGTGCAGGACTATATGGTGCATAGAGCAGATAATTGTGAAATAACCAAGGGAAGAATCGTGAAGCACTTGACACGAGTTTGATAATAAACATGTCTGCTAAAGAACGACCTCTACTTGCATTGGCTTCACTCACCACTTGCATCCTCCTACCACTCGCCACTTGCAACCTCATACTTGCCACGTGTTTACTCATATGCCCCTTGTTTACTCATAGAATGAGATATATATCTCTATCTCACAAGATGATATATATTTAAACATTAAAAGCGTGAAAACTAATGTTAGCATTAGTTTACCAGAGTTTACCAACATCAAATGTGATGCAAATTGATAAACATAACATATGGTTTTTCTCATCTTGTGATATGAGGCTTGTGCCACGAGGTTAATGGTTATAAATATAGACCATTTTGGAAAATAGAATATTCTTTTTGAAATAATTCTAAATTATATTAGAAAATATTGTATATTAAATAGATAAAATTATTTTATTTTCAATTTATTTTAATAATATAATAATCAATTTTAAATTCAAGTTAGTTATTTAATTTTGCATAGAAATAAATTTATATATGTTATATATATATATATATAATATTATATATACATACTATCTTAAACATTGTTTATTAAAGTAACAATTTTATTTGGATGATAATTTCCAATTTAAATATGGTTTTTAAATTGATTGTGTGAGTGCTCAATACTTTTGGAAATAGATTTAGCACTATCAAAAACTCATGGATCATCTAAAATCTTAAAACTTGACAATTGTAACTAAAATTTCCAAAAAAAATTATTTAATTTTATCAAAATCATGTAAACAAATCTTGAAATTGTTTCCCATTAAATTACAAACTTTTAGATACATACTTATCACTAAATTCCTTCTTTGTTTTGAAAAGAGTTGTCTTTAGTGGGACTTCTTGGATTTTCGGTGCCTGAATCCGGTGGAAAAATTTGAGGTGAAATCTTGATTTGTGTTATTTGAACTAGTTTTTTTTGGAATATGTATATGGATTGAACACCTTAGAAAACCTTAGGCCACTTGGATTACACAAGATTACCCATCAAGCTTGTGATTTCAATAAATTATTGCGAGATTTTAGAGAAATTACATCAAAAAACTTACCATAAAAGCTTCCAAAAAATAACACTAAAAACAATTTAGATTTAAAATGTAAATAAATTCTCATTCAATCGAGTCATTGTTTTTACATTGGGATATATTATTAATCATGAAAGCCACTCATTGTTCTTAAAACTAATCAAATAAATGATGGATCGTAATCGTCAGCAGGGTTGCAAAAGTCATAGAAAAAGCCGTACGAGTCATAATCGTGAGCAGGGTTGAAAAAGTCATACAAAAATTTGTATTTTAATAATTATGTTTTTTCCTTTGAAAGTTATGGCAATTCCAGAAATATTTTGAAAAAAATTGGTATGTTTTTTTGCAAATCTAAGTAAAAGTTGTCAAAATTTATAATTTTGGGTGGTTTAAAAGTTTTTGATGATGCTGAATCTATTTCCATAGTTACCAAGTTCGAATTCGAATTCGATACGATAAAAATTAGAATAGAAAATTTTTAATTCGAAAAAAATTCGACACTATACATCTTAAAAATTATCATTTAAAAAATTTTCCTGATATTTTCAGCCATTTTTTTAAAATTAGTTTTGAATTTTGAATAAAATCCAATAAATTAGATAATATAATAACTTTATAAATACAATTCGCCAAAAAAAACTTCACTTCCCTTCAATACTTTTTTATTTCTAAATTTAAATCTAAAATCTTTTTCTAATTTTAAAACTGATTTATCGAAAATCCTTAGTAATAAATATAAACACTTTTAAAAAATCTGAAATTCCATAAAATCAGTGATTGCAAAATTAACATCTATTACAAATTAACAAACTGTTACAAATTCAGTTTAACAGATTCTTCTTTTTCTTATTTCACTGGCTTTTTAACCCATAAAAACAATAATAAAATTATAAACTATAAACTTTCCTATTCCACTCTGATTTTCCATTCTTTCCTTCAGCCATTCTACCACTATTTGTTCCATTATTCACATTCTCTCGTAGTGAATGAACAATCTGCTTCGTCTATGTAAACCACCAACCACAAATTTTTACGAGTTTAATTTTTCATTTAACAATAGTTGAAAACCGAATCGAATTTCATCAAATAATACGGTTTTCTATGGAATTCGCGAATTTTCGAATATCGAATTTCATCGAATAATACGGTTTTCTATGGAATTCGCGAATTTTCGAATTTGTTAGTCCGATTCGGGTGAATTTGGTAACTATGTCTATTTCCACCATCAAAAATATGATTCCAATACCACGTCTACAATATTTTTTGAAATTTTTTTACCCAAATTCGAGTCACTTTTCACAATCTACACAATTCCTCCATCTCCATAAACAACTCGAGAGACTCTTCGTTTTAATTTATGAAAATTGACGAATTTATGGCCAATCACAGGCCATAGGACGGTAAAGTTCGGGCTGTCCCGTGTCTCAAGTTGCCTCTCAGATCCAAACATTCGGACCCAAACAAGATGGGACCTGGACTACATTTGTTTTTCTGGGCCTAAACAGAAGCAGTAGTCTATAACGCGACTTTTTAAAAGCCTTTCCGACGGATTCTTCCGGTCAAAATCCGGCAGCAATTCAATGGAATACCAAGTTTGATAGCTAATTTCTGCACAATCAATGGCTCCCAGGGGTTTTTCAGGGCGCTGAATCCAAATATGCAGTTAAAAAACCATTTTAACTGCTAAAAATCAAGATTTAACCTCATTTCTTCCGCCGGATTCCGTCACCGGAATCTCCAAAAAGTCGCATTATAGACAACTCCTAAACAGAATGGTACCGGAAAGAGAATAAATTACTTAAGGTTCACGCGGTTAGAGATAACTTATAAAATGAATTGTTTAGCTATTTAAACAGATTTTTCTTTTCATATTTTTCTTCTGTTTTCTAACCAATATGGAGTTTGCTAGAATCGTGTAATATAATAAGTGGATAACCTAGCGTAAAACCAATGTTTATGGTTCAACTTCTTTCCCAAAATTCGATTAACTTTCGCAAAGTTCAAATTAACTTTTCGTAGAACTCAATGGAATCAATAGAAATTGATTGAGAATATTATGCCAGTCCATGAACAGAAAGACGGAATAAATCTTTATTGTTTCGGGGCATTCAGAGAGAGGTTCAGAGTATGGAGCATTGGGATGTTCTCTTCTTTAAGATAAAAGGGTAGTTATGGTTAGTGAGATCTTACAAGTCTCTACTGATATTCTGCATCCTATGACAATGGCACAAGACCAAATTAAGGTAAAGTTGTCGCAGACTGTTTCAATGGTTGCACCTGTCACCCCTGCTATGAAGCATCGGATGTTCCTCTCCAATCTCGACCTTCGTTGGGTTACCAGCAACAACACTCAGCTTCTTCTCTTCCATAAAACAGAAAATTCAAGCGAGGAGATTTGTAAGATAGCTGAGACAATGAAAAGGATTCTAGTGGACTTCAATCAGTTCTAGTGGACTTCCATCCATTTGCACGTCGTTTGGACATCGACGGAGGAGAATTGGGTCGGCCAGAAGTTGACTGCAACTATGAGGGTGTGGAATTCGTTGAATCATCCATTGATATGTCTTTTCAGGACGTGGAAAAAGAGGAATTTCGGCACAAAAGCTTCTTGAAGGAGCTTTCCTGGACGCATATAAATAGCTACCCAGCGCCGCTCCTCTCGATCCAGGTATCGAAAAATCACAGCACGCTGCTATATTTCAGCAATTATGGTGAATTAATGACATGTTTCAGTTATTTTAGCTCACCGCTTTCCTGGGAGGTGGAATTTGCATTGGAACGACCGTTCATCACGCTATTGCAGACGTGAATTCTTTTTGGTATTTCCTGAAATGCTGCGCTGAACGTAGCAGAGGACTTCGTATTTCCAAGTAGCGAGAGCATTGATCAAATTTGAAGGGCAAGTCTTAATTTCATTTAGAAGGGCACACATTCAAGCGACACTTCCATTATGAAAATCATAAAAAAAGGAGCAATTCAATTGACAATAGTAAATTATTTTCAAATTTCTTTTTATTTTTTCACAAACAAAAAGATACTACTGTGTCAAAGGCTGCATTAGTAAATGCATTACTCTTACACATGTGTGATTGAGAAATCTAACCACATAAGATTAGTGGATAGCTAGGAGACCTATATCCCTGCTCCAGTTCAGATAAGGATTAATTTTGTTGGAAATTTTTGTGATCAGAACGTTCAAGCCAATATACAAGTAGCTCAATCAAATTTAAGTTTATTAAATTCAATAAAATTCTAAACAGGTTTAGGATTCAACGAAAGTGTGTACGAAGGTGTATATGTTTTTGGTATTTCATTTTCTAATATTAAAACATACCAGGAATTGGGAATCCTCAAACAAATCAAGTCCAGTTTGTTAGGAAGCCTGTTGAATGCCCTCCTCTCCAAGCATAAATCGTGCTTAAACTTTGCTTAACAGGCGTTTGCTGAATGATGAATCTATGTTCATCTCCAACTTAAATCGTCATCAAATCTTGCTTTGGGCAGCCTTCAGGCATAACCCAATGAAATTACATACCTAATACATGGCCGATATTGACATCTAGTCGCTCTCAATTGGAACTACCAAATGTAATGGTATCAAAGGGTAATTGTGACATAACAATTAATAAGAACTTCCATCATATGCACAATTAGAAAAAACAACTCAAAAAGAAACTATTGTTTTGAAATGGGAGCAACTCAGAAACTGCCAAATGTAATGGTATCAAAAGGTAATTGTGACATAATAATTAATAAGAACTTGCATCATATGCACAATTAGAAAAAAAAACTCAAAAGGAAACTACTGTTTTTGAAATGAGAGTTTCTGAAATGAGAAAAAACAACTCAAAAGGAAACTGTTGTTTTTGAAATTGGAGTTTCTGAAATGGGATTTAACATGAAAAGAAATTTACAAATTCAACATTCCTAAAATTCTAATTTGAGAAAAAATGAAATTTAAAAAAAAAATTGAAAACTTAACAGCCCTTCTTAAAAAATTTTAAGATATTATTCCAATTTTTTTTTAAATTACAAAAATCATTTTTTTATTTTTTTTTGACTAGTAAATTTTCTCCATACTTCTTTGACGTGTCAGAGACCCTTTGAAGGGCTCTGATGTGTTCAATTTTGATCCCTGAGTGGGAGCATATGACAACAGTGTTCAAACGTGACAGAAAGAATCGCACGATTCCGAAGATTTCATTCAAGGGTGAAGATAGAGTCGCTGATCGGGTCAAGGGAGCCAAGGTTTTGAAGTTTTTGCAAGACGATTTACTGCCCATGACTACAGAACCTCCAGTTGAGCGGAAGGAATTAATCAATGTAAGCACTAATGCCATTGCAATGAAGAAGACCAAGGATAATAGTACTCAGAAATCCATGATAGATGAAACAGAACTAGAAATCTCAGTTTTTCATTTTAGCCAAAAAATGATTCGAAAACTGAAGGAACGAACTCAGGCTTCAAGTTCATTTGTAGCAGTCATAGCACATTTTTGGAAATGCATCATTGAAGCTCGCAATGTCCTAGAGAACTAGCCCGTTCATATCCAACTGCTTGGAGACTGCAGAGACCAGTTAAAGTCGTCGTTACCACAGACGTATTTTGGTAACTACTTATGCCCTGGCTTGGCCCAAACTACTGCGAAGTAGTTATTGGAGTGAGATATTAGTTTTGCTGTTGGTGTCATCCAAGAGGTAATCAATTCCTGCAAAAAATAGAACTGTAGCTCAACAATTTTATTGACTGGATTGAATCTTGCTTCAACTATCTTGACAGTGGCTACTCTGTAAAAGTAGTACACTCTCCAAAATTTCCTCTTTATGATATGTACCATGGATGGGGAAAGCCACTGAATGTGCAACTTGCAAGCATAGACGTGATTGGTGGGAATTTTTTGTTTGCCGGAAGAGATGATGGAGGAATGAGTAGTGATCTCTACACTATGCTTCCCCGCCCTCCTATGGAAACCCTAAAACGCATTCTCATGGTCAGAGCTCATGCCCTGGCCCTCACTTCTAGGCTATATAATAATTTTACTGCGACGTTCTATTTTTAATGTTTTATGCAAAACGATACCATGTTATAGAATAATTTTGCTGCCACGTTCAAGATTTGATGTTCTATGCAAAATGATAGAGTATATATGTGTGTGTGGGGAGGATTACTTTTTAAGTGTGTTTTTTTATTTCTTTAAAAGAAAATTGTGGGTAAATCTTTTAGCCAAGACTCGTTCCTCCATTCCACAAAAGGAAATCATCATTCACAACTCAAGTCTCCAAGTTGATCTATCTCTCTTCCATCCTCCATCATTCAAAAGTCATGACTCTTTGTACCATGACTTGCTTGATCAATCTATTTCACCAACCAGTTGTGCAAATTCTCTTGACTTTGAAGATGCTGGCTCAAATTCTGATCAGGCGCTAGGTAGCCACATTACACCAGAAAAGGAGCATAACGGTGAGGACACTATCAATTCACCCTCTATAATTCAAAAATGTTCTCATGAAAACATTGATTTTCCATTGTTTAACAATTATCAATTTGCTAATCTCGGTGAAACATCTTGTACAATTAATTCTTTTGATCAACCCTCAGCCTTGGGTTGTCATTACTCCCATTGTCACGCCCCCAAGCCTACGGTGGTCTTTCAACCGTGCCGGTGAGGTGTGGCACCACTGAACACTTTCTTTTTAACAATACTCGTGCACATGGACTACGCCTAAATTCACTTTCTCCTACTTAGTTTGTGATTCTCAACCAAGTATTATTATGTTAACCTTTATACCAATGAACACCCATGCACATTCATTATCCACAGCATTATATAAGAGAAAAGAAACAATATAAAGGGAGGGGAAAATCCCTGCAATATGAGTCTGCCCAACAATATATTATACAATCTTTCGTTTTTACAATGCACAAGTTAAATCTTGGGAAACCCCAAATTTACATTTAGTCAAATATACAACATCGACAAACTCGGTTGCCCAACTCGTCGGCACCTCCGTACGGTCGCCACACGAATAACCAAACCTTCATTCACCCCGTCGCACCGTTGTGTCGTTTGCCCAACACAGGCGCACCTCCAAGTTGCCACACATGGGCGCCTCCCACCAAGACACACCTCCGTTCACAATTTCAACACTTCACCATTTCATCGTACATGGCGCGCCCTCACCCGGTCGCCTGTCCGCACATCCACCCATTCAACTTCGCCCAAGTCGCCGCACGACTTCACTCGGGTCGCCACACGACTTCACCCATTTCGCACGAACGACCTCACCCGGGTCGCCACATGACCTCGCCCAGGTCGTCTGAACGACCTCACCCGAGTCCTGCCTGAACAACCTCCCAAACGACCTGCCTGAACGACCTCCCGAACGACTGTCCAAATGACCTGCCCGAACGACTGTCCGAACGACCTGCCTGAATGACCTGCCCGAACTACCTGCCCGAACGATTGTCCGAATGACCTGCCTGAACGAATTTCCGAAACGACTTTTCCGAACGACTGTCTGAACGAGTTTTCTGAACCACTGTCTGAACGAGTTTCCCAAACGACTTTCCTGAACGACTATCCAAACCAGTTTCTCAAACGATCGTCCGATTGATTTTCCTGAACGACTGTCAAAATGACTTTTCTGAAGGACCGTCCGAACGAGTTTTCTGAACGACTGTTAGAACGAATTTTCTGAACCAGTTCACACCTGAGTTCCGCCCACCATGCGGGCTCATCCACGCACTTCAGAACTCCTTGTTCGAACTTGTTGATCGAATGATCGATGGTTGTTTGCCTCCAAACGCCCTCCAATATATATGGGCGGGTGGCGGCTTGTGTCACCCAGCCGACCCACACCAAACACTCGGCTCACTCATTCATAACGTGTTGTCTCGCCCGGAGGATGGTCGGCCCGCCCCCTCAACTCACCCAACACCTTATAAACTCGCCCAAGGTTCATTCCGTTTCATGTTTTGCACGTACTTCGCATGGTGGAGTCGCCCTACCCATCGCACGAACCGCAGTTCCTGACATCCTTCCCCACTGGAAGTCATTGTCGTCCTCGACAATATCTCATCCCGGTGTAGGAATTTACAGGGTAAGTTCCTCAGAAAGAACACCAAAAGGACACCGCTCACAACCAGATCTCAAATCAATACACCAGTATTTTTGACATGGTTAAAACCCTCAAAGAGG
>APFE031031638.1:29498-55356 GCA_000404065.3 Pinus taeda | reverse complement strand
AATAATAAAATAATTAAGAAAGAGGATGGTTATAATAATAATAGTACATTAATTAAGAAAGTAGATGGTTAAAAAAAAAATCCAGGAGGGGGGCTGAAAAACGACTAGGAAGAGAGTGCTGGGACCCAACACCTACTGATTATGCAGCCATCCTCTCTATTGAGATTGCTTGGCCTCTTTTTCAATCTCAAGCGCTTCCCTAAATTTCCAAATTTGGAAGTGTGAAACCTTAGCAATAACACTAGCCTCCTCAATACAAACATGATGATTGGTTTTCTCAGCATGTTCAGCTAAAGCGGAAGACTTAGCTCTCCTATGCTTAAGGTCCGCTATGTGCTCACTAATCCTTTGATTAATAGAGTGACCAGTCTCCCCAATATAGGGGGTCCCATAGGAATAGGGGATAATATATACACCTTTCATATCTTTAGGGTCGATAGGATCCTCCACTGATCTGAGGGACATACCAATGGTGTTCAGGGACCTAAAGGTCACAGGGACACTATGCATCCTAAGAATCCTTTCAATCTTATCAGTGGTCCCCTGAACATATGGAAGATGGACACCTGGAATTCGTTCCTTCAATTCCATTTTAGTTAGAGAATTCTTCGCAGCTTTAAAAAAAGCCTTTTGACCCATGTATCTACTATAGCCATTCTCCACAAAGACATCAAGTAGATGGGATTTTTCTTTCTCAAAAATCTTCTTGTCCGAGATCCTTAGGGCCCGAGTAGCAAGGGTATTGAGAACACCCATCTTTGGAGCCAAGAAATGGTGGGAACTGACATGAAGATACTGCTCCGTATGTGTTTTCTTCCGAAAAACTTGGTGGGCAATGGAACCATCACTATTCTTAGAAATAAGAATATCGAGGAATGGAAGGCAACCATCAACTTCCTTCTCCTTAGTAAACTTAAAGTTGAGGATTTACTATTGAGATGATCAAAGAAGAGATTTACCTCTTCTTGACCATGAGACTAGATGACATTAGTGTCATCCACATACCTTTTCTAAAGCTTTGGCAATAGCCGGGAAGAGTTTAGAGCCTTGGACTCAGAATCTTCCATAAAAATATTAGCAATGATAGGGTAAAGGGGTGAGCCCATTGCGACCCCACAGGTTTTCTCAAAGAACTCTCCCTCAAAATTGAAAAAGGTGGAAGTGAGACAAATCTCAACTAACCTGGTAGTGTCAGGATCTGTTAGGCAGTTTATCACCTCCATGGCCTCATTAATAGGGATGCAAGTGAACAGGGAGACAACATCAAAACTACTAAGAATGTCCCCAGGTTCAAGCTTAATGTCCTTGAGTTCCTCAATAAAGAAAGCAGAGTCTTTTACGAAGGACTTCGTACGACCAACTAAGGGCTTAAGCTTTAGCACAAGGAACTTAGCAAGAAGGTAGGTAGGACCTCCAATGGTGTTGACAATGGGCCTTAAGGGAGCTCCTTCCTTGTGAATCTTGCGGAGACCATAGATTCACAAGGAGCTCCTTCCTTATTTTATGTCCAATAGATTTCTCTTGGTTCATAACCTAGCTTTTATAACAAACATGGGAAATATTGCATGGAAAATAAACCTCAAAACCTGGTATGGTTTACCAAAATATTGTAAGTTAACAAGGTTAAAAGATAAATTGTTGAGTTTTCTGATTTAATGAATAAATTATTAATCCTTTTACCCTTTTCTATGTATCACCAAAAGGAAAACATAAGTAGGGCATGCTACATCTATCTAACAAGAGATCCTATTAAACCCTCGTCTGTAATTAATGGCAGTTGAATCCTTGGGCTACTTGATATATATCACATAGAGTCGACAAGGTTTTTTCAAAGGAAATCCCCTTCCTAAACAAGGAACTAGGAAGGAAATTAATGGGCTTTTTTCAGATGATTCCTCACATCCCGGAGGAACATGAACCAATGGAAAATATGATGGACTTCCTTCAAACATGCCTAGCTCCAGGATGATGAATTCAACGTGTCAAAACAAAACCAAGTGTTCCTGACAATGTCTATGAGACCATACTGGTTTGTTAGATGATCAACTCTGATCCTGAATTCAATAGGGTTAGAAATGTAATTTCATTGGTTTCTGCTTCAACTTCTAGGATTGACACAAGAATATTTTGGACATGGTCGTTTAGGGAGTGGAAAAGTAAATAAAAAAATGTTGAATAAGGTAATGGCTAACACTAATAGATTTTGAATATGAACTAAGGTTCTAGTTTCCACCCCATCTACATTCATGTTGTTAGGGTTCATCATCTAATGCATAATAATGCCATGGGAAATCTCTTCAAACATTTCTAGGCTAATAAGGGAGGAGGCAAAGGATTCCATCACATCAACAGGAATCATCCAAATTAATAGCACCCATATTCTTACCACCATCTTCGATCAACTATCCACATTCAACTCTATCTAATTTTTCATTTTCCTTCACCACTAGTGTTTCCTTAGGTAGTTTCTATATGTTTTTTATCCTCTGCACCCAATGACTATGAATATGAAACCATAGAAGTCCATTTCTAAAACACCCAAAAAATGTGTTAGAATCCACCTACTGAATCCCATTTCCCAATTTTGAAATTTGGAAACTTTGACTTCCTTTCCTTGATTGAATGCAAATACTGACAATAGTCTTCAAATCCCATCATGGGATCTCCCACCAATATCCTAGAAAATCCAAAAATATGTATGTATACATTCACGACAACCTTCTTCTATTTCTTCTAGATATGCTACTAATTTTGTTATGTCCCTCATTCAACCCCCAATCATTTCCTTTACATGGATTTGTTGTGAGATGCCAAGAAGCACTTGAAAATGAATACACTATGCCTAAGGATGGGGATGAAGCTAAATTCTCTTGAATGTTCCATGAAAAATACCCATATTGCAAGTAGAAAAAATGTTTATAATCATTATCATTGTTGGATATATGGTTTGATAGTATTTTGAATTAAATCCAAATGACATTTCTTATGTAGTATGGAAATTTGATGAGAACATCAATATCACTGAGTTGGGTACCTACTGTATATTTGTGGAAGGCAGTAAAATCCATGAAAATATCATAGAGATGACCAGATGAAGTGTGTAAGTTCCTTCCCTTTGACACCATAGAAGTAGGCTTGTGATCTGGCACGTGCCATCTTTTCCTTATGAGTGATAATGTCTTTGTTGATTAGTTTGATGATTGAGTTTAGACATTACTTGGTTATTATAGTTTGATGATTTGAGCATTTTGCAACCCACATGATTTACCTCCACATCGAGAGAGGTGCTTTCTATAGTTGAGAATATGATTTCACAATGCGATCTGTCAAAATAAAAAAACTACTACATAGTAGTTGTTCCCTCCCACTTAGTTCAAGTACAAGTAAATTAAAGTGAATAACAAGGACAAATTTGGAGGAATTTTGCCTGTTGAAGAAAAGTATAGGACATATAGTTTCAAAAATGGCCTAGCACTTTCAACAATGAACAAATTAGTTTCATTTTTTTCTCACCAAAATCCTTCTACTCAGTTACCTGATAGTACAATTATATTCTACGATCGAAGAAAGGGAAGATATATGCTAAAAAGGGGAGGTTTCCATTTTCCTGAGGATTTATCAGCTATAAAGGTGGGACATTCTATAGATTTTTTGGAGGCGAAGAAGGTACAGTCCCATAAGCCACAAGAGGTGGATCATTGTACACAGACACTACAATTGTTCCTGGTCCTGCAAGGTAAGTGGCTCATGGTTTCTCAAAAAATGCAAGAATTAAAATGATATGGTAGTATATGTTATCAAATTAATGGAATAAACTCTGAAACCAACATACTAGAACCCATTTCTAAGAAATAAAAAAGGCTCGACAGTCCAACAAATTGCACTCATTTATTGGAAATGAGCATTGTGCAAATGAGTGATGGTTATGTGAAACTTTGGAATATTAATCAGGATGCAAGTGTTGTTTAGTTTAGTTTCCACCAGGATCTACATGATTACTTGCATACAGATCTATGGATTATAAACTATATTGTGACGATCTTCAAAACATAAAAACACCATTGTGCATTTTGGCACATCACAGGAAAATTGTGGATAATGTCAAGTCTCCTGATTCAACCAACCTTTCCTACAATTCAATTGATGGTACATTCAAGTCTTGGAATATGGAAACAAGTACAAGAAGTGTATTTTGCAACCCTATGCTGACATATTATGGGCATAAAAAATAAAAGAACCTTGTGAGGGATTCTATTGTTGACAGGTATAATTCCATTGGTTCAGAGTGAAATCAGGTGTTTGTCTACCATGAATATTTTCCAATAACAATGGCATTTTACAAGTTTAATTGTGTAGACCCAATGAATGGTCAATAGGTATATGATGTTGATTGGAAGTTGATTTCCTCTGTGTGCTAAATAGGGAAGACCTAAAATTTGTTTGCATCACCATTGTTAATATATGGAGGCCTCTATTACCCTTTATTTGTAAAAGAGATTAGAGGTAAGGTGAAAATCATACTTCTTGTAGCTCGTGCAATTGTCAAGGCATATGCATATTGTTGCATGAGGAGCAGGCCTAACATTACAAATTATTAGGTATTTGTACCATTTTTTTCAAATGACCAAACCCCTCTTGAACAATGTTAGATTGAGCTTCCCCAAAATCATACACTTCTACATACGTGTGTGATCTTAGAGGAGTAGAAGTTATTTCTGGATTGAACTCAATCAATATCCATTAGATCATTTGGGCTACCATACCTACATGAATTTAGTCCAATTATTCTTCAATCTAGCACTTTGATGCAACCCCAACAACATTTGGGCATGGAAACCATTACACCCAAAATACCAAAGAAATGAATTCACTTGATACCAACACGTCTAGTTGCATCATTGTTGAATTGGGAACACAATATTTTAGTTTTCTTTAGGGCCTCAGAATACTGATTTTATGTGAGAAATACCATGCAAAATCATTACCATCCTCCATCTCCCGCATCTATATTATAAATGGAAAACTAGCTCAAGACATCTATACAAATGTAGACTCCAGGTAGTACTCAAAACAAGAATTTTATGAAAAAGAGATGTTTTCCTGCAAATTTTGTCTAAAGCTCTTGTAGATGCTTATATGGGGAGCCACTTTAGTCTTATCAATCTTGGAACATGTTCTCAAGTTTTATCCAGATGATCGCATAAACAATGAAATCTTTTTATTTATTGCACCTGAAATTTGTATGTACTGCAACATTTTTGGAAATGATAACTTTCATATTGCTAATCATGGTGATCTAATAGCTACTTTTTAGGAATTTTTATAAGCCTTGAGTATTGGTTGGCTCACAGGTTATGGCAATTCTCTGAATGTTCGTTATGGAAAATTTTGAATATCCCCTGCAATTGTGAAAAAACTCCACAGACTACAAGTAATTTGGGTTATCCAAAATTTGTGTGATGTGGATGAAAATATCTATACATCATAAAAAAAGAATCTAAAGAAGTATTGAAACCAAGCTAAGGATACAGACTAAGGAAATCAATATTTCTAGCAAATTCTTACGAGAATCATTTTGCTAATGGCTTAAAAAATGAGAGGCATTTCATGTCAACATCATACCTATTAAACAAAGACATGGCTTTCATATTATGACACATTTATTTTTGTACCAAAGAAAATAAATATCTTCAAATGGGGATTGATGTACCTTTAGAGAACTTACACTCGAGCATGATGGAAAACCACATTTGCTTCTCTGAAAGAATTAATATAACCATCAGGTATATGATTTTTCTTACCTAGTTGTAACACAAAAACAACGTTCACAAACCAATCCCTAGATAAGATTGATTTCCCCTTCTATCATGTATCTTGCATTTTTGTTTCAATTCTAGAAGAAGAAACAAACAAAATTCTTAATAACTTCAGTTCTTTGAAATCTGTATTTTCATACATTTAGTAACCAAATCACAAACAAATGATGCTAAACCAATATCAAATACCATCACACTCTAGAGTTTTGAAAAAAATGATTCAAATGTCAGCTTAACAACAAACTATGTGAACATAGATTCATCTTTAGCATTACAAATCTAACACATATGGCGAGTTGATGCACTTTGCTACTCTTTGTTGCAAAATTTAAAAGAACGTAATGCTATTGGTCTTTTTCAATTATGTGAGGTAGCTTATAAGGGTGGAATTTATGTATTGCATTTGAAAATGTTATAAAAGTTTCATATTAATGGGGTCTCTCTCGAAGTTTTGTTTTATCTCACAAATATGGAATACATCTTCCTTATAAAAACATGTACACAGGCCAACAAAGTACAAGTTGGAGTTTTTATAGAGCTCTTAGAGAATTAGGAGTAAACCCCTTATACTATAAGTAAAGATCCATCAGCTCAGCAACAACAAACCAGATGTGAAAGAGACCAAAGTAGAGTAGGAAGAGTGGGTGTGTAGCCCTCCATGTGTTAATGAATGGAAGGCATCGTGCAAGCGATCTACAAAAAGAAGGCCATAAGTAAAAAATGTGGACAATTGAGCCCACCTAGACATCTAAGAGATCCGTCAGTGTAGGGTGTGAACATGGAAACATTTGGTGGCAAGGTGGGGTACTGAACCACCCAAAGTAGAAAATCCCCCACCAAGACAACTAGGCATCTTTTATAATACATCATGTTTCCCTCGAGTGGGTTTAAATTTTTTAATAATATTAAACTTGTGGACTTGGAAGCTACACCTCAATTTTGTGTGATTTTATACTTTGGTTTTCAGGAGTGGCATTTTTTTTATGCATGTTGACATTGCTAAATAGTGGTTTAGAATAAAGTATGTCACTTTACTTTGTTTTTCTGCAGAGTGCGAAGGAACTTGGTTAAAGTTTATATGTTTGTAAGATGTTAATTAATTTGATTAATTAAAGAATCAATGTCGAGAGGGGAGAAATTATGTTGGTCCTCTGATATTAAATCCAGTAGTATTATACAAACAAACACTTAGTCAAAATTTAATAGAGCTTCATCACTTCATTCAAGTAAAATGAGTTACCCTATCTATGTTTTCATACTTCAACGCCAATGAGTGTGCCTGTTTGATCCCAATATCATGGACTAATAAAAGAAACTCACGACCTACAAGGATAGACATGCCTACAAGGAATATGTTTAAGTCGTTGTAACTCTATAGACCATTTTGTTTGTTAATTAAATTTCCTTTCTCAAGACCATTGAGCTAATGGTATTCTCAATCATTGAGGCAAGAAACAAGATTACAAAACAAGTGCAGAGTAAGCACAAAAATAGTATAATTCATACTTTTTTTCCACATCAGCTCAACTTAGGGACACAAACTATCATAAAAGTAAACTTTAAAGAAAGTGCATTGGGTCTTATCATTGCCAAATAAAGGACAATGAGGTTAAATAGTTGCAGTATGTAGTTCAAAACATTTAATACTAGTCCTTACTAAAATAATGATATCTTCAGCAAATACCAACTGATTTTATGAAGCTAGAAGCATAAAATGTGAATAATTTTTTAGTGAACCATCTAAATGAAAATTCATGAGTAGGTGTAATCAAACAGTTGAACACCTTGTCAATTATAACTTCTTCTCCATCTCCATACTGATCCATTTTTTAAATAACCTATTTACAACAACTTCAAAAAACAAAATTAGTAAATCCAACATAATCAAACTTCCCTTGAAGAATAATCAGTTCTAAAAGTTATAAATGCTTCCAAATGAAAAATTCTACCTTCTATCCAAAGAAAGTGGCAACATAAATGTACTATTTTATATAGGACTTTTAGGAACAAAACAATCCAAATTGTAGCCATATTCCATTAAATCATTTCCCTCGGTGATAACAACTACTATCCCACCTTTCTTTGGCTCCAACCTAGACAAGTAAGCCAATTGAGAATTTGCTTCATAAGGTGAAACAACAAACTCAACTCCTCTTCTCTTAAGGATTTGAATCAAGGAAGAGTTCAAAATTTCAGTTAACACAAAGCTTCAAACTGGAAACATCTCAAACAAAAACATAGATGGTAGAAAAACTTGTGAACATTTCTGGCAATATCAAAAGCACTAACTAAATTAGTTCATTTTCAATGGATGGTGTAATATGTATTGCCCTCTGTGAAAATAGATGAAGCAGAACATCACTAACTGTAGGAAAATATAACTTTAGCACAAGAAAGCTATATTTCTTATAAATAGTGACAATAAAGTGAATGTGGTTCACAACCAACTCAAATTTAGATTTTTTATTTCTAGAAAAAAATACCTAGAAGGGTTCAATAGCACCTTCAATATATCCCTCTACTAATTTGGTTCTATGTTGTTTTAGACAAGCATATGTCCTCCTAAGAAAAAGAGAACAACAAATAATTATAATGGATTTATATGGTAAGGAAATATCATCAATTCAATCCACCAATAGCTAAATGAGATTAGATTTTACTCACACCTATAGATGCACCCATACATCTATAAAGCAAGTAGTTCATGTAAAATAATGAGACGCTTCATATTACAACACATAATTTGGGTAAAAGTGGCAGTAAATTTTACCGCTGGAAAGTAAATTAGGGAGCAAAAGTAATTCACTAGTATGATCCCATAGAAAAGCTCCAAAAAATAGCCCACCAAGGAATAATATATCCCTAAAAGATTCATCTAATAGGTGGATCATTATACACAAGAACTACAAATTTTCCCAGTCTTGCAAGTTAAGTGGCTCATGGTTTTTCAACAAAAGCAAGAAGTAAAATGATATGGTAGTATATGTTATGAAAATACTGGAATAAACTCTGAAACCAACATACTGGAACCCATTTCCAAGCAATGAAAAATGCTTGATAGTTTAACAAATTGCACTGGTTTATTGGAAATGGGCATTGTGAAAATGAGTGATGCTTATGTAAAACTTTTGAATATTAATTTGGAAGAAAGTGTTTTTCATTTTCCACCAGGCTCGGCATGGCTACTTGCATCCAGATTTGCAGAGTATAAACTATATTGTGACGATGTTGGAAAGATAAAAATACATGGTACATTTTGGCAAATCAGATGAAAACAATGGATAATTTCAAATCTCTTGATTCAACCAGCCCAACCTCAGCTTCAATTGATGGTACATTAAAGCCTTGGAACCTAGAAACAAGTATGGTAAGTGTACTTTGCAACCCTATTCTGACATATTCTGGGCATAAAAATGAAAATAACCTTGTGGGGATTTCTGCTACTGGAATATTATAAGATTAAATCTTTGGCCTCTACTCAACTCTGACCCAAGCGATGGAAGAGGTTTGTTGACGATACTTGCGTCATTTAGCCCCATGGTTGTGAAAATTTAAAGTTGTTTCTCAACCATATTAATTCCCAATCTTACTCCATAAAATTCACAATGGAAATTGAGGTAGATGGATGCCTTCCTCTTCTTAGTATTCTCCTCTCTAAAATGAATGATGGTTCCATCTCTCAGTAGGGTTTTCACAAAAAGCACACACAAAACAATATCTTTATGTTGCTTCTGATAATTTTCCGACACAAAAACTCGAGGTTCTCAACACCCTTGCTACCCGTGGTCTAGGAATTTCTGATGAGAATCATTCGGAAGAGGAAAAATCTCCTTGTCTAAAAGATTTTGAAAATAATGGCTATTTCAGGTAACAGGACCTTAGAGATTTTCTAAGGGCTAGTAAAGAATCAAGGATTAAACCGTCTCAAGATGATATAATCTCCAGTGTTCAACATCCCTTTATCTAGGGGACCACCGATAAGATTTCTCATATTCTTAAAAAGAACAAAGTTTTCATTGCCTTCAAACCCTTTAATACTATTATAAATTCCCTTAGATTTTTCAAAGACCCTGTAAACCCTAAAGACATGAAAGGAGTCTATTGTGTTCTTGTGGGATTCCGTACATCGGGGAAACTGGTTATTCCATTAACTAGAGAATCCGAGAACATGCAACAGATATTAAGCACAATTGGTCCCATTCGTCAGCTTTAGCTGAACATGCGGTGAAATCCAATCACCATGTCTACATTGAGGATTCTGTGGTCATCGCCAGGGTTGATCACTTCCATCATAGGAAGGTTATAGAGGTAATTGAAATTGAAAAGGATGCTATTATTCTTAACAAGGACGATGGTTGAAAGTTAAGTAGAAGTTGGATGCTTGCCTTTTTCGTAATATATATATATATATATATATATATATATATATATATATATATATATATATATATATATATATATATATATATATATATATATATAGATATAGATATTCCTATTTGACTCCCTATTAAAATATTTTCCAATATTTAATATAATAAATTTGAATGTTAAATATTAATAATTCTATTTACTAACTATTTGATAAATATAGATTAAACTTATTTTTAATTATGATGATATATTTACAAATATTCATTTGTTATTGTATTATTATTAAATTAATTTAACAAATTTGAATTCGATATTATTTTAATTAAAAATATAAATAAAATAAGTAAAACAAAGAAAATGATTATATATATATATATATATATATATATATATATATATATATATATATATTATATATATATATTCAACTAATTTTTAAGGACTAATTCCTAATAGTGATTTCTAAAGGTTAACTATGGAACCAAATGCATCTCTGCTATTTAAACATTTTGATTGACTAATTTTTTCACCTTTGCCATGAGGATTAACCATAACCAACAACTTATGATGTCATTAATCCAAAAGACTTTATCAAAATCTAGGGTTTATAGTATTAATTTTATTGTTTAATATAATCCCTTTGGTTTATAACATTAATCTCTTGGTTTTATAATGCTAATCTCTTGAGTTTAATACTTTGTTGGGTTGATTAATACCTTGGATTTGCAATATAGATCCATAGGGTTTACAACATAAATCTTATGGGTTTATAATATTGATCGCTCGGCCTTATAATATTAATAATTACTTGGGCTTATCATATTAATCCCAAGGGTTTCTAATATAAATCTCAAGGGTTTCTAATATAAATTCCTTGAGCTTACAATATTAATCCCTTGAATTAATACTTTTGGGTTTAAAATATTAATCCCTCATGTTTATACTATTAATAATATTTTGTGTTTATTAATAATTTGGGTTATAATATTAATATCTTGGGTTTATTAATCTCTCTCTCTCTCTCCTCTCTCTCTCTCTCTCTCCTCTCTCTCTCTCTATTATATATATATTATATATATATATATATATATATATATATATATATATATACTAACATTATATTTTTGTTTTATGATGATGATGATAGTGGTTAATGTCCACTGAGACCAAATTGGTCTATGAGACCTATAATTTTCTTACTTTTTAATTGTTTGGCTCCTCGTCTTTCTTGGCGAGATTGATGCTATAGCTTTCCTTTTTCTCTCTACGGTGTTCCAACTTCCTGTATCTTGCATCTCCTTCATCTCTTCTGGTTCTTGGGACATTGGTGTCTTAGCTTCACGATCTATTGTGTTCATCCTGTTGAAGATAGATGGAGAAGAAGTTTGGTCTAGGAGATCTGCTTTGCTGTTAAATGAATATTTATTTAGTGGGGTATTCGAATCTTCATAACTGTTGATGCTTGAGGGGTTGTCGAGTTCACTTTTTTTTTGTTGGGCAGAGCTTTCTCCCTGCTTGTCTTGAGAGTTGTTTCTTTCTTGTGATTCAAAGTTTTCTTTAGAGTATTCTTCTTTGATGATAGTGTGGTGTTCTTTTTGTGGTCCTTCCCACCATGTAGATCTGTGGTGGTTTTTTCTGGGAGGCTTTTGGGAAATTTTTGGCTAGATGGCCGATCTCAAAGTAGGATCGACATCTAAAGAGGACACTTTCATAATCAAGTTTCTAGTTCCATGCATAGTCTTTACATGTTAGGTTTATTTTAGTTGGGAATCTGTTGCTAAAGTCCATTTCCACACAAATGCCTACATAGGTGGTTCTGGAATATTCCTCTATTTCTGGCACCTACACTAAAATTTCCCAATTGCATTTCCAATGGCTTTTAGCAAGGAGAGATTCCAGAGATACAAGGGTAGGCTTGGTGATCTCACCCAAACTGGTGCTGAGGTTATGATTGTTGTTGAGGGATCAAATGATGGGTTCCATGGCTTCATGAATAGGATTGAGTTTTCCCAAAACCAAGGGTTGGAATCTAGAATACATTGTCTGCTTTTAGGATTTTCAAAATCTACTATAGATAAACCCCTAGCACAGGGGTAGATATTAATTTTATCAGAAATGATAGGCTTCCATACCTTCGAGATCCAATTGTGGAGAGTTGTCAACCGCGGCCAAAAACCATTGAACCGGCAGATTAGGGCACTTTCGGAAAACTTCAAAGCCTCATCAAGTGAGGCCTAGACCACCTGGACAGTGGGAGTTGGGGCTTCACTTATGATATGGGCAGGAGTTTTCCCTCTAGAAGTAGATGAAACTACACCAACAACTATTTTCGCGAAGATGGGAGCCATATTTGCCAGTAGAAAGCCGAGACCCAGCCACAGAGAAATAAGGCAGAAGATTAGATCTAGATCTAGCCGCAGAATATTAAATCTAGAACCCAACCGCAAAGAAGATTAGATCTAGAACCGAGCAACAGAGTCTCAGTAAGTCTTTTAATCTGCAAGAAACCCTAGTAGGAAAAATCCTCCTTTTAGTACTGAGAATCAAATCCTGCTCCAGATAAAAATAAATCACCAACTTTCGCTTCATGAACCACTAGATCCAGAGATGCCCATGTAAAGGAGGACTTGTTCACAGATCTGAAATCGGTGATTGTTATGGAGAATGCCGAAAAAATAATGCTTAAGAAGTGCACCACATAAAAGCAGATCTGGAGCCGCAGATCTGCTCATGCAGAGATGGAAAAACCCAGCCATATCAGAGACGCAAAAACCCAGCAGTAGACAGATAAGAACCACAGCCGCAGATGGAAGAACTAACATAGCCGCAAAAGCCATAGAAGAAATGCAGCCACAGAAGAATCACAGCCGCAAACTAACGCAACCACGAGTGGTAGATGAAACTGAGCCAACAGTGATTTTCATGAAGCTGGGAGCAAGTTAAGGCCCAGCCGCAGAGAAATTTATCACTATACTCCAACTATATATAAAAGATATTGATAATTATATTAATAAATATATAGTAATTTTGAGGATAACATGGTAGATAAATAATTGTTGTTAATAATAATTAAATGTTATTATTATGCTATATGTTAATTATATTATTCTTCGAAGTATAAGTATTCATTGATTAATATAATATAATGTTAGTATATAATATCATTTTAATATAATAACTATAAATATCTAAATCTATAATAATATGATTGTTAAGAAGTGGTAGAAATCACATAGGAGAAAACATTTATGACACATTTCCTAATAATTACATTCGTAAATGTGGTTGTAGATGTTCTTCATATAAGTATATATCAGCCACATTGGTAAATGTGGTTGTACTAGTAAAGTATCTTATATTATAATTTGTATGCCTAAAATATTCTTTAGAATATAAATATTTTTAATAACAACATTTTTAATAACAACACTCAAAGTAAATACAACAATACACTTAATATGAACTCAAATGATGTACAATACACATTGCGTGCGAGTAATTACAATAATATACTCAATGTGAATTGAAATTGGTGTATGAATTGGGTTATGACATCGTATCGTCTTGTTTTTGAGCCAATACCACACTATTCATAATATAAATTCAAATTGGTATATACGACCTCCTTTCTTGTTGGCTTGGTAATTTAAAGATATATTTACTCTTCCCAGATATATTTGAATATGTAACCTCTTACAAAGAAGTATATAAGCTTAAATGTTATTACAAGTTATATATTACATTGAATAAAACTTGAATAATAATTATAGAGATATTAGTTTTCTTGAAAATACTATTTAGATTGAAACCACCATTTTATTTTAAATAAAATTTAAAATGTATTTTAATTATCTAAAATTTAATAAAATTATAAAAACAAGAATGATTTCTTAATTTAAAATAAAAAACAAAAATCAATTTTAGTGAAATAAAATCTCATCCTCTTAAACTATAAATAAATAAATTAGATAAAAAAATCTACCCCTTAAACATTAAATAAATAAGTTAATAACCTAAACTTAAAATTATTTGGGAAATTTCTGTATTCAAGCTTCTGTGATGCATAATGAATTAATGAATTAAACAAAGCCTTTCGGTAGAAATAACATAAGAGAATTTTTTGGCTAACAGTTTGGAACGAATAAGTGTGGTTCATCATCGGACCAGATGAAGAAACAGAACATAGCAAATGGTTAGACCATTTAAGAAAATAAAACCCTAACTCATGGAAAAGAAACTAAATTATAGTAAAATTTTTAAAATCCTTAGAACGTTCGCATTATATTAAACAAATTATTTTTCACGAATATATTAAAAGATTATTATGACAAATTATTTGATAAAATATAACTAGTTCAATCCCCACGTATATAATGCTTGTGATATGGGACTTGTGCAACGAGTTTTATGGCTTATAAATATAAGCCTTTGTGGAGAATATAATGTTCTTTTTTAAATGGTTCTAAATTAATTATACATAATTTAATATACAATTATTTTATTTTTAATTTATTTTAATAATATAATATTTTTACTTATTTTATTAAATAATTCATTATTAAAATATTTTTATAAAATATTTTATATTTATATGTATTTCTATATTGTTGTTTTTAATTAAATATATATATTGTTATTTTAATAGATTATATATATTTTTTCTTTTCTAAATTTTTATTAACTATTTTACTATTGGTGAATTTTCAACAATTACTTGTGGGTAATGATGTATTCATGTTATTTATTCCTTAAGATTTATTGATTATTCACTTTGTTATGAAATAGATCACATTAGTTGGTTCGAAACTTCAACCAAATCTTAATAATATGATTAATCAGAAAGACATCTAGCTATATATATATATATATATATATATATATATATATATATATATATATATATATATATATATATATAAGTTTATTATGTCTTATTTTAAACTTGTTTTATCAATCGACAATTTGAGGAGACCCTAAAACATTGTTTTTTCTTTTTTTTTAAATGACCATGGGAATTCTTGAATAGTTGTGTATGACGTAAATAAATTTAGAACTCTCAAAAACATTTAAGCTATTTCAAATTTTAAAATTTGGAATTTCCAAAAAAAAATTGTTAGATTTTATCAAAATCCTATCGAAATTCCATTTCTTTCCGCATAATTGTTTCATACACATATTCATTTGTATAAATTCTTATTAAATCTATTTATTTAAATATAGCTATATTCCTAATCATGAAAACCACTCATTGTTTTTAAAACTAATCGATGCCCTGGCATAACTCCCCAAAAAATTCAGATTTAATTCCAGAGCCTCGCCAAAGTAGTCGTAATCGTCGGCAGGGCTGCAAAATTCGAAGAAAGGCCGAACTCACCTGTGGCCGTTGATTTATGAGAGTTGATAGAGCATATGAGAACCGTATTCAAGTGCGACAAAAAGAAGCCCGAGCATATGAGAACAGTATTCAAGCACGACAAAAAGAATCAGGCGATAGCCAAGATTTCATTCAGGGGCGAAGACAGAGTCACCGATCGGGTCAACGAAGTTTCTGCAGGTCGATTTAATGCACATGACTATGGAACCTCCGGTTGAGCGGAAGGAATTAATTAATTTAATCACTGGTGACATTGCAGTGAAGAGGACCGAGGATAATAGTACTGAGAAATCCGTGAAAGATGAAAGAGCACTGGAAATCTCAACTTTTCATTTTAGCGAAAAAATGATTCGAAATCTGAAGGAAAGAGCTCAGGCTTCAAGTTCATTTGTAGCCGTTGCGAGCGCATTTTTGGAAATGCGTCATTGAAGCTCGCAATGTCCGAGAGAACCAGCCCGTTCATTTCCAACTGCTTGCAGACTTTGTAAATGTGTTAGAAAACCTGCACAGATGAATCTAGCTAGTAAAGGTTGAACACATAGCTTTGCAGAGCAAAAACATTAAAGGAAAATCGAAAGAAGAAAATAATGATTCATTAAAAAATATGTTACAATGCTCATGATATAGCATTACTGGGTGAAGATCCCAAGGTAATGAACTATAGTGGTGATCAATGAGAAGACTCAACACCTACAACAAGTTCCGGAGATAACTAGTTAGTTGCAGAGTTGAAGAATGAGCAAATCAAGGAGTAAATCATGCAAAAGGAATCTTGCATGCAATCCCATGCTCTAACTAAGAGTCTGCATGTAGATGTGTAGTAGTTGCATGTAGTTGCATGCTCTAACTAAGAGTCTACATGCAATTGCATGTAGTTGCATGCTCTAACCAAGAGTCCATATGCAGGTGTAGTAGTTCCAACACCCCCCCTGAACACCACTATGGGGAAAAATAGAAAATGGGCCCCGACAACTAAGGCCAAAGGTCACCCAAAATATAGTGCAACATGTATTAAAATTGAGGAAAGAGGGAAAACCTCATGGGAAAAACCCCCCCTCAAAATATAATGTAATAAAAAGAAAAGAGGAAAAAAAAGACAGTTGCTAAGCAACTATGTCCTTCACTCCAAGACGATCACGCGGAGAGCGAAACTTTTGCTCAGTGAATGTCTTGGTGAAGATGTCTGCAGTCTGTTCAGCTGAGGGACAAAACTACAAATCAATGACCCGATCATGTACTAAGTCTTTGATGTAGTGCATATGGATCTCTATGTGCTTCGTCCGCTGCCGCTGTACTGGATCCCTGCAAAATTTGAGAGTGTTCTGGTTGTCACACCAGATGACAATGGGTTGGTGGAACTGAATGCCCAACTCAGTGAGGAAGTGCTATAGCCACAGAGCTTGAATGGTGATGTTGAGTACTCCTCTGTACTCGGCCTCAGCTGAAGAGAGAGCAATAGCAGCCTGCTTCTTGCTCGACCAACAGATAGGGCCAGATCCTAGACTGAGTGAATAGTCGGAGGTGGACTTGCGATCAATGCTGTCTCCCACCCAATCAGAATCTGTGAAGCCAAGGAGATTCAATGCACTGCCTGCTGCATGGTGAATCCCGAAGGTGATGATGCCCTGCACATATCAAAGGATGCGCTTGGCAGCATTCCAGTGTAGCTCATGCGGCTCCTGCATGTATCTGGAAACTGCCCCTACTGCATATTAGAGATCTGGTCTGGAGTGGGTGAGGTACAATAATCTCCCCACTAGCTGTCGGTAGAGAGTGTTGTCAACTAATGGAGTGTCACCTCCATCCTCAAGGCAGACCCCAGAAAGAAAAGGAGTCGGTGTTGGCTTGCAATCAGCCATGCGAAATCTGTCGAGGAGATCTCGTGCATACTTAGCCTGAGAGAGTTTGATGCCTATGGCATCTTGGCTAATCTCAAGACCAAGAAAGAAGTGTAATGGACCCATGTCCGTCATCAAGGACCTATCATGCAAGGCCCTCTTGACTGTAGAAATGGCTGAAGCCGAGCTGCTAGTGATTATGAGATCATCTACATACAAAACTAAGATAAGAAGAGAATCATGTGTCCTAAGCATGTAAACATTCGGATCAGACTTACATCTTTCAAAGTTTTGTGATAAGAGAAAAGAATCCATCTTCGTGTACCAAGCTCTCAGGGCCTGCTTAAGGTTGTAGAGAGATTTCTTCAGTCTACAGACCAAAGATGAATCCTGAATGAAACCATGTGGCTGCTCCATGTAGATCTCCTTGGATAGGTCTCCATGAAGAAAGGCATTATTCACATCCATTTGATGTACTTCCCACCGTTGGGTAGCTGCAATGGCAAGTGTAAGGCGTATGGAATCCATCTTTGCTACTGGAGCAAAGGTCTCGTCATAATCATTGCCATGCACTTGTTGGAAGCCCTTAGCTACTAGCCTCGCTTTCCATCTGGTGATTTGCCCATCTGCAGCACTCTTGGTCCTATAGACCCATTTGCATCGAACAAGTTTCCTTCCTGAAGGAAGGGGGACCAGATCCAAAGTCTGGTTCTCAAGGAGGGAGTTATACTCCTCCTCCATGGCGGACTCCCAAGATGGATGCCTAGCAGCCTTAGCATAAGACTATGGATCAGAAGAGTGAACCAAATGACAATGCCAGGAGGGCGATGGTTCAGTGGCAACAGGGACAAGAGGAGGCTCAATAAACTCTGAGCTAGTCCTTTGCAGATCAGAATTATCCCCCACAAGACCATTTCTAGCAGCTGGTTGGTCTTGTGGATATATCTCCCGTAAGCTCCTTGTTCTCTGATTTATGACAGGGGAATATGATTCACTGCTAGAAGCTCGATCTGGGCTTGGATGTGGATCATCATTTGCATGCACTAGATTTGTATCAGAAGACTCTGTCTCTGCATCTGGATGCTCTTCCTCGACATCTGTATGATCTGTATCTACATCTGAGTGCACTGAGTCATCATCTCGGACATGAGGTATATAAAAAGTGTCTGCATGCAGCGATTGAGGTGCATGCGAAAGACTTTCCTCAAATTTGACACTTCGCTCAATGATGAGCTTGTCCGTAGAGGGAATGAGGAGTCGATATCCCTTCACACCATCAGGGTATCCAACAAAGATGCACTCAATGCTCTATGGATCAAGAGCTTTCCTCTTTTCAGAGGGGATTCGGGCCCATGCTCGAGAGCCGAAAACATGGAGGTGAGTGATCTCTGGTTTAGTGCCGCTCCAAGCCTCAAAGGGGGTCTGATCCTTGATAGACCTATGAGGAGATCTGTTCTCGATGTAGTTAGCACAATTAAGTGCTTCGGCCCATAGCTTATGAGGCAATGACTTAGCATGCAGCATGCAGGAAGCCATCTCTTTGAGAGATTGGTTCTTTCTCTCAGCAACTCCGTTCTGTTGCGGAGTGTATGGAAATGTTTACTGCGACTGTATGCCTGACTGAAGGCAAAGGTTCCGAAGTACTGTGTTAACATATTCCCCCCCATTGTCTATACGGAGGGCTTTGATCTTTCTCTCTGACTGTGTCTCAACTAGTGCTTTGAAATCTTCAAAGTGCTCAAAAACTTCAGATTTGTTCCTGAGAAGATACACCCAAGTATACCACGAGAAATCATCAATAAATGTAAGCACATACCTTGCTTTGTTGATGGAAGGATGAGGAAAGGCCCCCATGAGATCACTATGGATCAGATCTAGAGGAGAGGATGCTCTGTGAGTCATGCCGGTGCCAAACTTTTCTCTAGGATGTTTGCCAAGAACACATCCTTCACAAACTCCTTCGGAGAAACTGATATTTGGCAAGCCTTCCACCATCTCATTCTTGCTTAGCTGCTCCATATACCTATAATTTAAGTGACCGAACCTTTCGTGCCAAAGCCTACTACTATCATTAGCATGTGTAAGCAATAAGGAGGATTCAGATTCAATAAATTTAGAAAATGTATACAGTCTGGCTCCATTGTTTACCTCACCAGTTGCAATTTTGGCGCTGCTATGTAGATCATATATGTTTACTGCATTTGGAGTGAATTCCACTCTCTTTCCGGTGTCGGAATGAGTGATCTAATAAACTGAAAGCAGGTTTACCGAAAATTTTGGAACATGAAGCACATCTTCAAAGCTTCCATGTAAAACTTCCACTCTACCTTTTCCGGTGACCTCAATAGGTGAGTCATCTCCCATGAGGGATGCAATCCCCAAGGTTGTGCTTCTGAAGGATTTCTGCCATTTGGTCAATTTGTTTCTTCATGTAAGAGGATTCTAGATGGAATCCTCTTTGACAGTAGGTGCATCTGTTTCCTTTCTTCCCTTTCTCATTTCTCGAGCTGGAGGAGTCATTGAAGGGCTTAGTGTACCCTTCCTTCTTTGGATGGCAATGCACTTTTCCCTTGTCTTTTTGCTACTGATTTTCCTGACTTGAATCAGATCTGTGATGTTTATTATGGCTGCTATCATGCACAGCAAGTGCATGCGCTTTTGGAGGTTTGATTTTTCCCATGCCAATGAGTTTATCTTGCTCAAAAATAAGGGACTCCATAAATTCTTTGAGAGAAGGCATAGTGTAGGATTTACCTGTTGCGAGCCTTACTGAATGAAAAGTAGACACAAATACGGAGTATTCCAGTCTGAGCTTTGACATAATAGAGAGAATTTGGCGACTCTCCTCCTTGGATTTGTCAATTCCACAACCCTTGAGTTCCAGCAATAGATCATTATATTTGGTGAAGAAGTCTTGAATTCTATCATAGTTCCGTGGATCCAATGATAGCAGCTCCACTTCGAGCATATGTCCTTTCATCTCATCTTGTTTCCCGTAGAGATCTTCAACTTTTTTCCAAATCTCATTGGGAGTATTGCAAGCAGATAGATGAAACTGCAACTCTGGAGAGATGCACATGCATATGGATCCATGGGCCTCATCCATACGGTTGAGGTACTTGGATTTCTCTATGGCTGAAGTGGGTTCCACTTTTGTAGCCATGGTAATCCTGTACAACCCTTTTTGACGAAGGTATCGAGCCATTTGGTCCTTCCATTCGTGATAGTTGTACGGTGTTAGGATCGATGCTTTGGGAAACTCCATTTTTCTGTCAATCTTCGATCTTCGAGCTGTAATATCTGCAAAATAATGTACTGGTGTGCCTTTTATCTAGCAACTTGTGGGCTCTGATACCATGTAAATGTGTTAGAAAACCTGCACAGGTGAATCTAGCTAGCAAAGGTTGAACACACAGCTTTGCAGAGCAAAAACACTAAAGGAAAATCGAAAGAAGAAAAGAATGATTCATTAGAAAATATGTTACAATGCTGATGATATAGCATTACTTGGTGAAGATCCCAAGGTAATGCACTATAGTGGTGATCAATGAGAAGACTCAACATCTACAACAAGTTTCGGAGATAACTAGTCAATTGCGGAGTTCAAGAAGGAGAAAATCAAGGAGTAAATCATGCAAAAGGAATCTTGCATGCAATCCCATGCTCTAACTAAGAGTCCGCATGTAGATGTGTAGTAGTTGCATGTAGTCACATGCTCTAACTAAGAGTCTGCTTGCATGCAATCCAATGCTCTAACTGAGAGTCCGCATGTAGGTGTAGTAGTTCCAACATTGTGTACATAAAAGACCAACATGAATGCATCTCAGTGCATTGCACGTTTCAATTATGGCTGGATCAATCATATCCACAATATTCCCTCGTTTGTATAATCTCCACGCCTGCAAAATCATGATATTTAAAACTCTTTCTAAAGGCCAATGAACTAAATAACATGGCCTAAATATGGTAGATATGCTCAGTTGAAAATAAAATTATAACAATATCATAGTATCTCACCCATTCTAAAAGCGTATGCATCTCAAGTGACAGATTATAATCATTGTTCTTTCTTCCTGTAATAAGATTATAATCATTGTTCTTTCTTCCTGTAATAAGTTCCAAGAGAAGAACGCCAAAGCTATAGACACCAGCTTTTCCAGATAATTGCCCCTGCTGAGCATACTCTGGTGCCATATACCCATTGTGTATCCAAATTACAATGTCAAATATTATATAGTGAGGGAAATCTTAGGAAGTGAGTCACGTTAAAGTGAAAGCTATTTGCAAAGGAAATTGTATTCCTGTAGAAAGTTAAAACATAACGAGGCAACTAAATCCCCAAAAGCAAAATTTTCATGAAGTAAATTTATAATACTGTCAATCCTCTTGAAATCAATAGCCCAGATTAAAACATAGCCATCACTGTTGGAATGATAATTCCAATTGCCGTGCAGGTACAACGACGGAAACACAGTTCAATTCGTATTAGCAGATCGCGTCGGCAAATCCCATCGGCGTAGGCAGGGAGTGGCAGCAACACAAGACTCCGCCGATGAGCGATCGTCGATATCGCATCGGTGAAGTGGCAGTGGAGGACTGACAAGGAGGCATTCATATGTTGCGATGAGCGATCGCCGATAACGCTATCGGCATATCGCTATCGACATTATCAATATGGCAGAGCCTTTGCATATATAAAGTCGCGATCCGATGAGCCGAACCCGACGGGTGTATAAAATTTGTTTCATATTATTTCAGTTCCGCAGCGGCCCTATTTCTTGTGTTTTAATGCTTTTCATGCATACGTTATAATATATTGCATCGGAGGTATTGGCAGATATTGCGATCAACACATCACAATCGGGGAAACCATGGGTGCACAATTTTTTCATATATGCGCGCTATGCAATGAAGCCCAGACCCGATGGATTTCTGAAGCATAATGGTTTAACATTTGAAGTCTGTCAAAAGGAAATTTTATGTTTTTTACAGTGCTTTTGAATATATTTTTAAATATAAGGAGAAACAAAGAATTGGCACAGAGCTGGTTAAACAAAGAATATGGAGCAGTACAGAAGTAGGTGACTGCATTCAATTCTTAATATAGCCGAAGAAGGAAACAGGTTGCAATCCAACTCTTACACATTGAATTTCTCAGCCACCACAGTAAATATGCAGCTCAGTCAAGGACAAGAAGGACAGCCTCGAGCAGTTCACAACATGGGTCTACATCTTTGTTCATTAACTCATTCAAATTTCGTATGTAACATTTTTTTTGAGTTGTGTATGCGTGAGAGAAATAGGGTAGAAGCGCAGTAGCGCAAGTGAATGTATGTGAGCAATACGCAGCAGCGTAGTATGTAATGGGAAATGAATGAATAGAGGAGTACTGTATATGTTTTGGTGAATCCCTCTGAGTGAAAGAGGATGAATTTTGTATCAGTTTTTTTTTAATGAATACAAAGCCTTTTATGGGTGTGTAATACTCTGTTCTCAGAAATATTTTAAAGCTCCCCTATGTTAAGATTCTGGAGTGAAAAACAGAGCATTGTCTCTATGTGCAGTTTCTGTTGTTTTTGGGATTTTACCAGAAAAATTTCCCAACAGTGGTATCAGAGTCAAGTTCAAGCTCTTTGAAAGTGTCAAAGAAGCTGAAAGGAGGAGTTTTTGTTGCAGCAGTAAATCTTCTCCAACAAAGTGAAGTCTCAGGCAAAAGGATTCAGGTATTCCTCAAAAAAACTTTTGTGTTGCTGTTGAAGAAACAATCAGTTATTTTAATACACAGTCAAGCATTTTATAGCATAGTTAAAGAGTGCTAGAATGGCCAGCACTAGCACCAACATGGGTATGTTTAATCCTCAATTCCCACAGTTCTATGGGGAAAACTATGACTATTGGGCAATAACCATGAGAGCCCTGTTTGCCTGTCAAGATTTATGGGAATTAGTTCAAGATGGTTTTGAAGAACCAGCAGATGAAAATGAGTTTAATAGATTAACTCAGGAAGAGAAAGATCTACTAAAGAGCAATAGGAAGAAGGATTCAAAAGCCCTTGTATTTTTGTATCAAGCAGTGGACCAGAGTGTGTTTCCAAGGATAGCAGCAGCTAAGACATCCAAAGAAGCATGGCAAACTCTCAAAACAGCCTATCAAGGCATGGAGAAAGTAAAGACAGCAAAACTACAGTTGCTGAGGAGAGATTTTGAGAATCTGAACATGAAAGAGTCAGACAAAATTGACTCATTCTTCACACATGTGATTGGTTTGGTCACACAGATGAGGACTCATGGAGAAGTTCTTGAAGAAAGGAGGATTGTGGAGAAACTATTGAGGGTCCTACCCTCAAAGTTTGATGTGATTGTCACCACCATAGAATAGACAAAGGATCTCTCAAACTTTTCAGTTGATGAACTTCATCATCACTGATAACACATGAGCAGAGGTTGAGTAGAAATGAAAACTCATCTCTAGAGAAAGCCTTCAAGACCCAGATGTCCTTTGGAAGAGGAAGAGGTCAAGGCAGAGGAAACAAAGAGGAAGAGGCAGAAGCCAAAACAGAGGTGGAAGGAACAGTCCAACAAATGCTCAAGGAAGAAGCAGCAATCCAAATCAGAACCAAGGCCAAGGCAGCATCCAACAAAGAGGACAACATCATGCTCAAGGACAGAGGTATGAAAAATCCAATGTTATTATTGTAAACAATATGGGCATTATGCCAATGAATGTAGGAAGAAGCAGCATGATATGAGTAATAGTTCTAGTGCAAATATCACTAGAGAAAATATCAACCAAAATAATTTTTTATTAGCTTGTAATATGGCTGAAACAAGCAGTGAAGATATATGGTTTCTAGATTCCGGTTGTAGCAACCATATGACAGGAAACATAGCCCCGTTTTCTGCTTTAGATCAAAATGTGAAATCAGAAGTCACACTTGGGACTGATAGTAAAATTTCTGTTATGGGTAAAGGAGAAGTTAAGATATTTACAAAGAAGGGTGAAAAGAAAACCATAGCAGATGTCTACTACGTCCCTGGAATGAGATGTAACCTCTTGAGTATTGGACAGCTTGTCCATAAGGGTTACAATGTTTTCTTTAAGAATGATGTATGCACCATCATGGATATCGCACCCAACAAAAGATGTATTGTTGAAGTAAAGATGACAAGGAACAGGATGTTCCCTCTCAGAATAAGGGCAGATTTAAAAAACAAAGAAGTAATTGCAACTGTTACCCAAGAGGCTTTCCAAAGTGTGCCAAAGGATGAAAATTCGTTGTGGCACTTGAGATTTGGACATCTCAACTTTGGAGGTCTTAATTTGTTGAGCAGAAAAGGAATGGTAAGAGGATTACCAATGATAGAGAAACCAGACAGCCTTTGTGAAGGTTGCATTTTGGGGAAGCAACACGGGGAAAGATTTCCTTTAGGGAAAAGCATAAGGGCAATAACACCCTTAGAAATTGTCCACTCAGATGTATGTGGACCAATGCAAACTCCATCACTAGCAGGCAGCCAATATTTTCTAACATTCATTGATGATTTTACTAGAAAAGCTTGGGTATATTTCCTTAAAAACAAAAGTGAAGTGTTTGAAAAATTTCTAAATTTCAAAGAACTTGTGGAAAACCAAAGTGGGCTGCATATCAAAGTCTTGAGAACTGACAGAGGAGGTGAGTATATCTCCAAAGAATTCCTACGGTTTTTCAGAGAAAATGGAATACACAAGCAATTTACAGCAAGGTACACCCCACAAAAAAATGGAGTTGCTGAAAGGAAGAACAGGACCATCATGGATATGGCGAGGAGCATGTTGAAGGCAAAGCATTTGCCAAATGATTATTGGGCTGAAGCTGTAAATTGTGCAACATATATTTTGAACAAGTGTCCTACAAAAGCAATGATGAATAGAGTGCCAGAAGAAGCATGGAGTGGGAGAAAGCAATGAGTCACCCACATGAAAGTTTTTGGATGTGTGGCTTATGCACACATTCCAGATCATCTAAGGAGGAAGTTGGACATCAAAGGGGAGAAATGTCTTTTTATTGGATACAGTGAGGAATCTAAAGCTTACAGGTTGTATATCCCATCTACCAAGAAGTTTTTTGTCAGTAGAGATGTTCAGTTCATTGAGGAGGAAGCTTGGGATGGAAGCATAGATAAAACAGTGAATGTTAAAAACTGTTTGTCTCATGATGAAGATGATGAGGAGGTGGCTGAAATACATCCTCAAATAGCAGTGCCAATACAAGGGCAGCAAGGGACACCCTTGAGGATAAATGAGGGTGCTTTTCCAAGCACACCACAAGGAGGAGATTCAAGTGCGTCTTCAAGCACTTGCACACCAAATGAAAGAGGTAAGAAGTTTAGAAACTAAGTGATATTTATGATGAAGGAATGAATTCCTTATTTGCCTTGTTTTGTCATGTTGATGATCCTATTCATTTCGAGGATGCA